>JAWPHD010008335.1:0-116452 GCA_037043455.1 Cyrtodaria siliqua | reverse complement strand
TCTTTAATAAAATCAAATGGTCATTACTGTGATTTATGCTCAAGTTAACATCTGTGCTACGTTCCTCTTTGAATTATCTCGCCCGGTTGTAGTTAAAACAAACACATGTTTTTGAGAAAAAAAAGTGTATTAAAATCGCCTCCGTTTGTCCGTCTGTCCGTCCGCTATCGCATCTCTTCCTAAACCGCTAAACGGAATTCAACTAAATTTAGGGTATGCCTTTACCATATGATGACGGCGTGCAAGAGATACATTATATAGAGCCCAGGGGCCCTCAGTGGGTGGGGAGTCAAAAGTCAAATACACTAAAAATTCAATTACACTGTCATTATTTTCATATATCTGCACATAACCTGGCGTATGTAATCGTCTGTGAAAGATAAACAATATATAAAACGGTTTTATTATTCCAAACTCAAACGTCTGCCCAGGGGCCAGGGTGGGTGGGGTGGGAGGGGGATCTTTTTTTTGTAATTGTCTCAAATGAAACATTATGATGATGGCTCCGCACCCAGAAGCCCGTAGTGGGTCAAAATGTCAATTACACAGGCAATTCAATTACACTGTCATATTTTTGCACATAACGTGGTGGTGTATTTCGAACTATGACGTCTGCTTTTTTTTAAAAGTATGTCCCAAATAAAACATAATGGTGATGCGATTACACTGTATACATTTGTTTCCTCCTACTTCATCGGGGGAGGCCTGGGGGAAGGGGCATCAAATACACTAATAATTTAATTACGGTGTTATTTGTCCATACTTTTTCACAATAGCTGGTATAATAGTCATCTATGAAAGAGATACACAGCATGTCAAATGATTTATTATTTAAAACTAAGGTCGTCTTCCCTGGGGGTTGGGGTTGGAGGAGGTGGGTGGTGGGGGGAGTGTATCTTGGGGTCACATTTTTTAATTATGTCTCAAACGAACATTTTGATGAAGGGATTACAGTGAATAATAATACGTTGTTCTCCTGTATGTATGTATCTATGTATCAAGACCTGTGTCAAGAAAATGGGGGTATTTGCGATAGCGCGCCGTCGAATTCGTTCTAGTTAAGGTTTTGCTTTAAACGTTGGACCCGTTAGTTTGTCTTTACATTATTCGCATATTGACAAATTATAATTATTATGTTTTGAATAGTTCAAAGTAAATTGTACTTGTATATAAGTAATTGTTCCTGATAACGCACCAATATTAAATTAAACTAATATAGTATAACGGAGTTACTTTGAAACTACAAATTTTGAATATTAAACACATACAGTTGTAGCAGGTTTAATGTCAGAATGATGCTCGATAAATAATTTGAGGTGCTAGGTGCCGTATGTCCCTGTAAGCATGCTTACAAAACAACCTCCCCCAATTCGTATGATTGCCAATGTGTGATACTTTGGATATAATAGTTCACTCCAGTTCATTCTACTGAGGATGATGTTGTTTCCTAACGTATCACTCGGTGCACTACTTTCAAGCTGGGGTAGACGAAAAGCGGAACAAACTGCCAACTATATACTGGATTCCTAAATTACATAAATATCCGTACAAGGCCCGCTTTATTTCGAATTCTAGTGCCTGCACCACCACAAACATCTCCAAACTTTAAACTTCTTGTCTTACTGCTGTTAAAGGTCACGTTAAACAATACTGTGATACAACTTATGAAAACGCTGGAATTAATTTGTTTTGGTCTATTAAAAATTCAGGAGACGTTCTTGATGAAGTTTGTAATAAACGTCAAGATTCATCTTTAAGCACTTATGACTTCTCTACACTATAAACAACCTTACCAAATCACCTTATCAAAAACAAGCTTATTGTTTTTATTCAAAAAACATTCGCTACGGAAAATACATCATTTTTGGCCTGTAATAATATTAAAGCGTTTTTTACTAACGGCAGTTCAGACAATTACACTTATGTGAACTTGCAAGAAGTTTGTGAAGCACTCATCTTCCTATTAGATAATATTTTCGTCAGGTATGGACGACCGTTTATAGACAAATCGTAGGTATCCCTATGGGTACGAACTGTGAACCCCTTGTTGCAGATTTGTTTTTATATTCCTATGAAAGAGATTTCATTTTGAGTCTTTCACCAGATACCCAGGAAGATGTTATTGAGGCCTTTAATGACACCTCTCGGTATGTGGATGACATATCAAACATTGACAACCCTTTCTTTTCTACTATGGTTAATAATATATATCCTAAAGAACTTCAACATAACAAAGCTAATATTTCTGATACTATCGCTTCTTTTCTTCCTTTACATCTCTCCATTGAAAATGGTGAAATAATTAGCAAAATATATGACAAGAGAGATGATTTTAGTTTTGATATTGTTGATTATCCCCATTTAGATGGGGATGTTGCCCTAGCAACTTCTTAGGGGGTCTATGTGTCTCATCTTATTCGTTTTGCTAGAGCCTGTACTCGAGTTGAGGTCTTTAATATTCGTAAACTTTGTATAACTAAAAAGCTACTCCATCAGGGTTACCGTTACCAAAAACTTCGTAAACCTTTGCAAAATGTTATCATCGTAACCCTGATCTTCTTTCCAAATATAAATGTCATTTAACAGAACTCTTCTGCGACAATGACTATCACAACCTGACTTCTGTGGTGACGTGATTTACAAACTTCGTAAGATCCTTGGCCTTGTTTACTTTCATATTATCTTTGTTAAACTTGTTAAAAGGTTTATCAAAATAGGTTATGTCCCTATCATTTTGCAAAGCACTGCGTGCTTGGTGGTGGACCCATTTACAGTTCACCACTATGCTTTCCTCTTTAATTGCGCAATGACCGGACAGGCTGTGAACCCTATGATGTCGTCTAAAGCCCAAAAAGGACGGTGACGTTTAATGTTTGTCCGCAGTCTTGTCTTGTCGTGCCCTCAATGGGTTATTTTCTTGTTGCTCTGGTTTCTGCCAAGTCACTGATTACCTTCTTTGTGACTTTCTAGGCTATTTTGGTTTGTATTTATATATACTCGAGCATCTTTGTTTTTACTTATATTGCCTATTAATGCTGCCTTGTTGGTTAGAGAATAGTTCATGGCTGGGATTTCTTTATTTACCCTGTCCCGTTTTATTGGGTTGACAGTAGGGTAAGTGCGAGGTTTGGTGCACCCTAGAACCTGATTTAAACCCCAGCGGCCTTTTTTGCTACTGACCGTTCCAAGGCGGTAGCCCTATTGTCAATCCTTTTGTGTTCGTGATGTCTTATTTGGCCTTTTATTCATCTTTAAATTTGTTTGTTGTTTCTCTGTCTGTTTGTGTTGTGTCGTCCTTGAATGCTGATTTTCCTATTCGATTTTTATATCTATATTTAAGTGAAACAGTATTGACAGAAATTAAGAAATATTCGTAAGCTTGAATTAGTATGAATCAATCGTCGTTTGTCATGCTATATTTTTGTTTATCGGCTCTGGTTTTCTAAACTGAAATGGTTTACCTCATAGAAGAGTTATTTCTTTGGATATTGGAGGGTGACCATGGTAGCGCGGCTGCCTAGTTACAGAAACGTTGCGCGGTTGAGACGCCGTCATTGAATATATTGCCTGTTGCCTTTATCAGGCCTCACCCACCACTTTCTTTCGATGAGAAAGACTTTGGCCAGACGGTCCTGTGTACTGGAGTATTTAATCCGAGAAGTTAAGAAATCAGAAGAATATATTCGATTGTAGGAGCCTCTTTACTATGGGAGCGGTTCTATATAACCTACATCATGTGTTGAGCTCTTTAAAAAGCATTTAAATTAATAGTTTTGAAATATCTAATGTTATACATTTCTCAAGGTGCTGTAGATTATACTGTTCTTTTTTCCCAGTGTTGATGCCGTAGTAAATGCATTCGTAGAAATGGTGGAAAAGGATGACAACAACGGTGCAGTTTTAACAATAGACAATCTGAAAGGGGCTAGATACAGATACACTCAACATCCACATAGACTATAGACAAGCAGATAGGGTTCGATACAGATACACGCAACATCCACATATAATATTAATGTGGACATAGGCACCGGGCTCCTGTTTCATTCCAATAGTCTTTTTGTTGTCTATAGTGATAATCGGAATATATAGATAATGTTCTATTTATATATTGAACACAAATGTTTAGCACGACTGTTAAATGACACGGATTAAACATATGAACATAATTACAATTGTTTATAAATATTAAAATGCTAGGTAAGGATGTGTTTTTTTTCAAAAGAAAATGTGTTATTCGATTATTGCTTTAGGTAAAGTGCGAACTGGTAGTTATCAACACGCTAGTTCGTAGACGGTTTCAGTTGCATCATGGGATAGAACTGGTATTGAAAATGTAAACAAACGCAGTAGTGTTACGATATTTCATCTTCTTCAAACGTAAAGTTACATTTTCTTCATTGCTTTAAACTCTGATAATTTTGACGATATGTGCTAAATGTTTTATATGTTTATTTCATTAATAACATTAGTCATAGAATTGTATTGAATGTTGTTTAACGGCTCATCAACACATAGGAATCCGGGAAACGTGCCCTACTCTTATTATCGAATAGATTCCTATGAAATATATGGTATATGATATTATTACATTTCATCTAAATATCTTTCTCCAAATGCTGTATCTTTTATACTTGTTTTATGAAATGATATACTGTAGTATTATGTACCGAAATATTAATTTATATTTGTCTTAAATGCTCATTTCACTGAAATCTAGATAAGTTTGTAGATGTATATGCTCTGGTTGTTGAAGTTACGCACCAATTTGTCGATGGTATGTTTGCTATAAGCGCTAGTTTTTCGATGGTTTTGGTGACTTTTTAAACTATAACTTTTCTTATTTTCTCGTAGTATATCCATTGTTTAGACAAGAATTAGTCATGTAGTATCTATATATACGTATATATATAGCGTTAAACTGCCATAAAACGGAGAAAGTGGCACATATATAAACAAGGTAAACGTGTATACACCTTTCAAATAATTCATATGTTATTTATTTTACTAAACAAAATGTGTAATCCTACCAAGAAACAAGGTAAAACTCGAAGATGTGTCCATGACACTAGTATTCCCCGATTTCAGTCACATAAAAAGGTAGTAGGTGAATGTCAATCCATTTACCTGTTTTCGGTAGGAGCGTGTTGCTCTCGTGACGTGTTGAAACCTCTACAGCTGTTATTGCTTGAGAAATGGACTAAATAAACAAAGTACTAACAGTAGGTCAATGCTGAGGTAAGCATATATGTGTAAGCATATATGAACATTGAAAGAAATACGGCTTTTGGTGTCTGAAAAATAGACTTCTCCACGGACTCAATGTAAAAATAAGTATAAAAGTCGTACAGGAAATGCCGCTTTCACAGAACACAGTAAACCCAAAAGCACGCAAAACGACAAACATGAATTGCAATGTTAATAAGGAATATAGGCATATGCCGTCACAAACACAAACAGGGTTGACAATAGGGCTACCGCCTTGGAACGGTCAGTGGCAAAAAAGGCCGCTGGGGGTTTAAATCAGGTTCTAGGGTGCACCAAACCTCACACTTACCCTACTGTCATTACAATATAACGGGAGAGTGTTAATAAAGAAATCCCCGCCACGAAATATTCTCTAACTAACAAGGGAGCATTAATAGGCAATATAAGTAAAACAAAAAGATGCTCGTGTATATATAAATGCAAAAAACAATAGCCTAAAAAGCCACAAAGAAGGTACTCATTGATTTGGCAGAAGCCAGAGCAAGAAGAGAATAAACCATTGAGGGCACGACAAGACAAGATATCAGACAAACATCAAACGTCACCGTCCTTTTGGGCTTTAGGTATACGTCATCATAGGGTCCACAGCCTGTCCGGTCATCGCACTCGAATGTAAATTAACAAAGAGCAAAAGTAGGTAGAACAAAGTCATTCACATCGTGATACTTTTGGTATGAAAACGTTGCTCTCATGGTGTTCGTGAAATAGACTTAACCAAAAACTTGAATGTTAAATCTGAAGGTACCCATGGTCATACGATCGGACAATGGTAACATTTTCGTGGTGGGGCATTGTTAAATTATTCAAAACACTACATGTGTCTTATACTTCAACGTAATAATTTCGGGACCACATGTTCTATACCAATGAAATGAATAGACGAAACATTTTTGCAAATGTATATTCTTAAGCTTGGAATGGTAGTGAACATGCATTATTCTCAGTTAAACGCTCGAGTTTCCGTTTGAGAGGTTGTCTACGTATTTGCTGCGTCTTCCGAGCATCCGTTCAAAGCATGGACATTCTTATCTGAAAATATGGAAATATTAAGGGAAAATTGAAAAACTCACATACGGTAAGACTACACATAATTATTTATTTGTGTGTATTACCATAGTATATATATTGTAATAAATGAAATTATAGCTTGCATATGAAGCACACAAGTATTGTCGAATTTCTATAAAATATAATTTTACTGTATTTAATTAATATACTACTGAAGATATGTGTGTATTCATATTTAAATGTTTCTCATAAATAAACATGGCCATTGCCATGAATAATCATGAGCTTTAATAAACACTTCAACGATTAATATAGATATAGATATAAAAATCGAACAGGAAAAGCAGCATTCAAAGACGACAGTCAATCACAAACACACACAGAAACAAAGAACAAATTGAAAGATAAAGAAAATGCCTAATAAGACATCACAAACACAAAAGGGTTGAAAATAGGGCTACCGCCTAGGAACGGTCTGTTGCTAAAAAGGCCGCAGGAGGGTTTAAACCAGGTTCTAGGGTGCACAAAACCTCACACTTACCCTACTGTCAACCCAATAAAACGGGACAGTGTAAAGACAGAAATCTCCGCCATGACCTATTCTCTACACTGTTGATCATTGCTGCCACGTCCGTGTCTACCCAATACAAATGGGTAAACTGTTGATCATTGCTGCCACTTCCGTGTCCACGAATACAAATGGGTACACTGTTGATCATTGCTGCCACTTCCGTGACCACCCAATACAAATGGGTACACTGTTGATTATTGCTGCCACTCTCGTGACCACCCACTACAAAATAACAGTAATAGGCAAAGGCTGTATGATATGCACTCAGTACATTTGAAAACGCAACTCTTTGTAATTTAAGTCCTCATGCAAAATAAATGTGTTTTAACTGAAACTAGTAGAGCAAATCTTGTGCATCTGTTTATTGCCATATGTTAAATATATAATTTAACTTCCAAATAATTCGAAACTAAATTGGCAAATATAATTTGAAAACAAGTTAACTATCGAGCAGTAAGCAATGTCATATAAGCAACCATTCAGTATTTTAACAGACGATACACATAAATGGGTTAACAATAAGGCTTGGAAATGTCAGTGACAAAAAAGGCCGCTGTGAGTTTAAAGGCCTAACCTTAACGGTTCTTTGACACTACAGTTATTCGTTCAAAAGTATGAAGACAACGTGACGTAATTCATGATTAGTTCAATATGTTTACGTAGTGAAAATAATGGCCATACCAGAATATAAGAAACGATATCATTTATGATCATGGTCCGTATTTTATTTCTTTTACTATGGCACACAAGTTGTTGCTTGTTGACATGGCATATTGTTTTACCTATTTCCATTTATTTCCCAATTAATGATTTTTCTGTAGAATATGGTAACCATTGCCTGAATTTCCAAAGGACACAATCATGTATGCATGAGATTTATTAGTTGTCAGGTTGTGTTGCCTTTTCTTGATGCCTTTTTACATGCGCCACAATTATACATCATAGACTTAAATCGCTGGTACGCAAAACATACATTTGACGAATGGGGAAGTTTGCATTTATATGGCCACTGTCTAGATTGCATGGTGAATAGAACAATTCACCATTCAGTTCACCGTGTGTATATATACGTGTAGTATATCAGCTTTATTCTAACTTGTCTTGGTGGTGTATTTGGTGTTACAAAATAAAGTATTAAACTGATTTTCGTTTGCCATATCTTCTGTGCGTCCGTTGCACGTTTGTCTATGAGACAGTTTTTTTAACGATGAAATGTGTTATATCAACAGCAATAGCGCCGTATCTAAATGGTAATGTTTATCGCCGCCGCGGTAACTTTAATTTTGTTGATATTGTAGGGATGTTCTCTTTCATAACAAAAAAAGTTGATTATATTCCATAATCTCTCCGTACTACGAGTCGAAGCCCAATCGTATATTTTTCACTACAGCTTTGAAGTAGAATACCGCGTCGCTAGAAGTTTTGAACAGTGTTGCTTCTTACATTATCTCGCATGAACAAACTCGAACAACCGAGTCTCTATTTTATTAACTTGCTTGTGTTTAGAGCTTCGAAATGAAATCTCCCATTTCAGTATTTATTATTATATGCTGTATCCATTTAATATGACATTGCTTCATTTAATATGCCTTCACATTGCTGACCTAATTGTTCATATTAAATACTTTTTCAACATGGTACATTTCACTCGTTTACGCCGTGGAACTGTATTCTCGATATTTTGTAATCATTTGACAAGTGTCGATTTTTGAATCAAGGATTTATAAAAACTCAAAAGTAGAGCTATTTAAGTTTCGGTCTAATTCATTTTCTTCATAAAGCAAATATGAGTACAGCCCTCAAGACCACTTGATGAATCAAAACAGCCCTCATATTTATATTTCGAACCTGACCTTGCACGTCATAATTCATTAAAAAGGACTGCACTCAAAAACAGGCCGTTTCCAAAGGTCCACTCTCATACTCTTTTATTGCCTTTAAAATGCGTTTACCTGTGCATAAACACATCTTTGAATCGATTTAATTCGAACAGATAGCTTAGCTTATGCCGACGATAGAGCCAACGTTTCATTTAGATGCAGGTGGCCTAGCAAGGCACCAATTCGCCTCTGATGGTGCAGAAGGGTCTTCACGGGTGCTACCAAATCGGCTTCGTTGAGGGGTATTACCAGCCTCCGCGCAGTGATATTGTAGCCAATAATTCCTGCCACCACACACATCACGTGACCATAGGTGAGGCCATGTGATTACAAAATATGGCGATACACTAAGTAATGCTTGGTACAGCAAACTCTTGCCGTAACCAACCGGCAATTGGCAATAACATCATGACCTCGAAAATATGTTGAAAATATTCAAATTGTTTTAACTTGGGTCATACATTTAAATGCGTATGTAGGTCTATGCTTAGGTGTTATCGCTTTATTTAATTTACACACAGATTCTGTAATGTTCTCAACGGAATACATGTTTGTTTACTAGTAACCAAGTAACCAGTGTTCATATTCGCTATAAAACAAAATTTGAATAAATAAATTATTGTTTTAACCAGATACCGTTTTTCACTATAGTATGAACAAAGCAAGTTGAAATATTGACCTAAACATTATTTAACCAAACATGTAATCTTAGCTGGATAAACATGTGTGGTGGCAGTGATTACTGTAACAGAAAGGGGAAGTAACCACTGCGGGGAGTTTGGGGTATTACAATAACCTTCACTACGGCTTGATGACTCGTTCCCATGGTACCCCTAATTTCGAATTCGCTGTCCCTGAACGACGAAAACATGTAACTAGGTTTCAGATATATGTTCCAGTAGGAAATTAATAATTGCATTTAATTGGGTGTTTTATCTTTTAACGTTTTATTGTTTATCGATTTTAAATTGTAGTCCTAAATCGTATGTAATTGTTTGTGCTATTGTATATATTAAGCGTTAGACGCGTATGTACATGTTGTAACTCATATGTAGCTATGCATTTTAGAGCATTGCCTAATATACATTCTTTATGAATTTGAGACCGCGAGACATCAATGTTTGTTGAAAAAGAATCTGAGTAGGGTTAAAGCGCATACGGCATTCTTGATATTTTTAAATCTTGCGTCGTCCCGTTAGTTTTTCTACTTACATTGCATTTGTTCAATCATTACTACTAATTATAAGAATCTTTTAACATGTTTAAAGCAAATTGTTTTTGCGTATTACTAACTGTTGATTACATTTCACTAATACTATATTCAAACCTATGGTAAAATAACGAAGACAATTTGAAAACTTAAAATTGTATTTGAATATATGCAAGCAGATTTAAAGTCAAAATGATACTGGATGAATAAATCGAGAGGCTTTTTGCTAATTCTTGATAAATAATTTAAGATTGCTATGTGTTCATTTAAAGTCTCACCTGTATAGCACCGTGTTGACCGAGCGGTATTACTCTTTCCGATCAAAGCCCAGCTGAGAGTTGCTAGTCCTGTAGTACATAAGATGGAACCACCCATTCAGCGAATATGTGTCGTTACACCCATCCAGTTGCTTGTTTTAGTGGTTGAAATTATATGGGGCAGACCACATAATGACGGGGCGTCGGTTCTGGCCACTGATTAGCCAAGATACTGTACCATATGTTCCTGTTGCCGTGCCAGCAATTGTGTGGGTTATCTGTATGTAAAAGATGTTGTTGTTTTCTTTTTTACGAATAAAGTTTTAAGTGCTTGTCCAAATTTGTTTGAAATGTATATTTTAGAAAAGTTTACATTTTCATGGTCTAAAAACAATTAGAACATTACCAAGATTACAGTACAGATGCTGTTTTCATGACTTTTCCCTTCATAATATATCTGATCTGAAAGCACCGTTTCAAATATGAAAAGAGTTATAAAATTTAATTTTGAAGAGCTTTAGAATAAATATTTAAAACCTAATTCTTAAAATCGACATTGAATGGGGACGAGTTTAAGCTCATTTTTATCACATGGCATTACGGTCAAATGTTATAATTAATTGAAGATTGACATGAAACTGTCAAAGTGTCAGACAAACTTAGCGCCAACGTTATAACGTCGTGTCATAAACAACTTTGTGCATTAAAGAGCGTGTGTTTTACGCTGAGTTTTAACAAAATACAAAAAAAATGTTTTTAAAATTGTTAATGCTTTAATATGATTAGCTAGTAAATAATACGTTTATGACTTAGATTATACTGAATTCACGAACACAAAATAGAAGCAGTGCACAAAAATGTTCGTTGTGTTACAGATTAAATCCATTTGTTCCTAATAAATCAAAACATTACCGTGTGTTTGATACGGATAACAGACTAAGTTATGGCAAACAACATTAGCTTGGCTTTAAATAAGAGACTCACTTTCTTTTACATATATTACTCACCATACTCTCTCGTTGTGATGGCAAAATTACTCGCGGCGGATTTGACACCGCCCCATCATTAACTTGACCTTTGGATGAGTAAGAGGAAATCTCGTCCAGTTCTCGACCTCTATCCCACACGTCACTGAATATCATGTGTTCATCAACCCACTCAGCGTGGTACCAGCAAGACTCGTTCCGGCACCGATGGCCCCAGCAGCCGCACTTATTATTGCACTTACATATATGGGATCTTCTGTGACAACGGGCGTTACAGTCACCACTGAAGCAAAAAATTGAATTGAATTGAATTGGGTTTTAAGGCGCACCAACACATGAAAGGTTATATGGCGCCTAACAGGCATGAACATGCCAGGCTCATCCTGAATGTTGTTTAATGGCTCATCAACACAGTATATGTTATTTAGAGCCACGCCCCAGAGAGAGAAGAAGGATACATAGGAATCTGGGAACCGTTCCCTACTCTTACTATCGAATAAATTCCTATGGTTCTTTAACGTGCTCGGAGGATAGACCGATACACGGGACCGCCCGGTTTACGTCCCCATCCGACGGACGAGGCTACGGGAGTGTCTTGCCCAAGAACACACCGATGAAACTCAGTGGCACCACGGTGGATTGAACCCGGGTCCTCCGGTTACAAATCCTCCGCGCTACCGACTGCAAAACGTCAGCCCTCGACTAGGCTCATCCTCCGTGTACATCGAGATAAAATATGGGAAATGGGCCTAGAACCTTCTCACCCTGAACTGCAGAGTTGCTGCAAATTCTATCGTAGATACTCCATTTACGCTGGAGCCACGTTTATTGTTTTTCTGCCACTGCTCTTTTAATGTGAGCGAGATGGCACCTGAAACAATGCCGGGATCATGATGAAGACCTTTAATGAACATAAACAAAAAATGATAAATTGAAGATGAATTTTGGGGGATTCTACCCCTCTGCCTTCCCCTCCAAAAGGATCTGCAGTGACCCTATTCTTTGCCCCGTGACCAAACGGGGCCCACAATAAAAACACTCAACATCACACCCACCAACCTCCTGATTGTCTGTCTACCTGCTGCCTGTCTCCTTTTCGATGTTTCCGCTACTAATCCATTCATCATTTTATTGTTTAGAGAAACTTCACTTATTTTTATTATCAACTAACTTCTTTGGAATTTTTATGAAAGTAAAGTGAACGATTAAGGAGGAATTAGACAAGAATTCTAACTAATATGTCTTTTCAGTGTGGAGGTGGGTGAGGACTGTGTGTGTGTGTGTGTGTGTGTGTGTGTGTGTGTGCCTTTTCAGTCTAGAGGTGGGTGAGGACTACTCTGTGTGTGTGTGTGTGTGAATGTGTGTGTGTGTGTGTTTTCAGTTTGTAGATGGGTGAGGACTACTGTGTGTGTGTGTGTGTGTGTGTGTGTGTGTGTGTGTATTTTCAGTGTGGAGGTGGGTGAGGACTGTGTGTGTGTGTGTGTGTGTTTGTGTGTGTGTGTGTGTGTGTGTGGCGGGGTCGGACGATGGGGGAATGCGGGGTTAAAAAGGCGATCCGCTATGCCTCATTACCTTTAACTTTTCATTGTTGATTTAAATTAAACAGCATATTAATTTTTATTTCTGTTTGCCCACTGAAGCGAACAGAAATAAATAATAATATGCTGTTTAATTTAATTCCTCCTTAATCGTTCACTTTACTTTCATAAACATTCCAAAAAAGTTAGTTGATAATAAAAGTAAGTGACGTTTCTCTTAAACAATAAAATGATGTATGGAGTAGTAGTGGAAACATCGAAAAGGAGACAGGCAGCAGGTAGACAGACAAACAGGAGGTTGGTGGGTGTGAGGGTGGGTGTTTTTATTTGTTCTATCTATGAGACACTATATGTATAAGCTAAATAAAACAATATATAGATATATATTGCGAAGTACTTCTACTCACCGATCACTGAGAATCATTGCTTTTATTATTATCAGTGTTTGTTTCGGTCAACAGCCAGAATTAAAGACACAGTGTTGCGCCTCTCCTTTTAAGTAAGTAAGTAAGTAAGTCTTTTTTAATTATTGTGACATGTGCATACAAGCAATCATATATACATATATTTATAAAACAACATAAGCACCCGGCCCAGTGGGCCTATAAGTCACCAAATATAGAAAGAACATGTCTAAGTACAATAATCAGATTATCGCATAATTTACATTAGATAAATATGCATAGATTGTAATTAAACATCTTTATCAAATACATTCAAGTAAATTTAACATATATATATACTACTCAAATTTGCTAAGGATCACTTGTTTGCTGTCTAAATGTCTTGCTGAAATAAATAGCATTATTTCTATTTTATATGAAATTATTTAGGGCAGTGTTTGGTCATGAGATCTCATGACTTGATTCAAATTGTGGAATTGTTGAAGTATTAATGAAATTAATATCGTTATTGTGAATTAATTTCTAATAAAATTATATGGAAGAATAAAGGTGATCCTTAGCAAATTTTGAGTAGTATATATAAACGGTCTCATCTACAGAGAGATGCACTGGTTCACACAGGCACATAATTGACGTGACGCCAGTTGTCAATCATTTAACTAGTCCAATACGATACGTCCGACAAGCAAACACATTGCTGACATCCGCGGCGGCGGCTTAGTGGAAGAGCGACCACAGCGCATGCGCATGTCGTGAGTTGAATTTCCGCCGGGGTTATACCAAAGATTTCAGAAAAATGTTGACATTCAGCATAATTATAACACGTTGTTGTAGAGCTGGTCGACTCGGTGTCAGTATAATGTAAATGGGTCATGTCATGTGTCTACGGCGTAATATTCCAGTTTGGCAGAACAATACAGTTAAGCATTGAGCTTACTGTTACCGTAGACACCGTCGTGATAGTGTTAAACGCGACTTTAAACGGGGCTAGAGGGCGTAAGCGGAAGCTAGTATATTTCACTACCGCTCATGAACAGTTTCAATCAAACCGAGACTGTAATATTTCGTATGTGTCGTGCTCGGCCGTTTCCAAAGGGCCATTATCATACTCTTTTTTAAACCCATACATATATATTCTCATCGCGATGCCAGGTTACAAGTATAAACTCTGATACTGTACACGTTTACAATTGGTTTGTGTTTAAATCGAGCTGGAACTGAACCACAAAAGGTATCGATTACACAAACCTTGGCAAATAAAATTAACAGTCGTGTTATGATTTCACTGATAGTTAATAAACATATACATACACTTCTTTCAGGAAAACTCTATTTAAAGACACGTCATTATGTAGCACTACGGGGTCGTATGCTATGCTTGGTACATTTAATAACAAGGTCCGAACATCGCGTTGTGATTTCCATAATTTATTGTTACATATAAAACACACCGAATAATTACACATTCATAATCCTGTTATATATATATAAACATATCCGTTTAGTATAGTGGTTTTTAGTACGTCCATTTGTTGATTACCTAATAGTCCCTATTATTAAATGTCTAAGGTTCACAAAGTATAATAGTATTTAGAAACTTTCAAATGTCCAAATCTACCAATTAGTATGTAACGATGACTGCCCTACTATACTGTCTTACATAGTATAGTTTAACTTATTCCACACCCTGTCTTAGACTGCGCTGATACATCTTACAAGATAGACTGACTCTCCACTAGTCAACCACCGACCCCAGACTCTCTACTCCCGAACCACCGAGCTCAGACTCTCTACTCCCGACTCCGCTAGACTTTCCGTGCACTCAGTATTATACTTGATTACCCATACTGCTTTTCGGCAGTTAGTCATGCCTCTTAACTCCCAGACTTCCAGAGAAACAGGTAAACATTAACAGGTGTTCAGATGATTAACCAACAACTACCTCACAGTACTAGGAATCTCCCATTGCATGAGTAGTTATAAGAGGGGTTTATTTTAACTCTAATTGTGTTAAATTTATAAACTGTTATTAGGTTAAGTACAATGGCAAGGTTGTAGTGTTACATTTCCTAAGGCTGAAGTGTTACAATTAGCCGTGATTTTTGCTGGTTTTTCTCTTCAATTGTGTTTCTGTGAGTGTATAATGCAAATTGTAGCATGGTCGGTGACATTTCCTTTGATGAATGCAGAGCATTACATCGTTTAATTTAGGGTAACTAAAGGTGCGTGGCTATGCCGTACTACAACTACCGGATATTGGCATTTAGAGTACGGTCACTATGACGTCACAATGATACTAAGTACACCATGCTACAAAAAAGATAGAATCTGTCTCAGCTCGTTGGTTAGTTAAACACCTCGATGGGCTATGCCCATCTCGGTGTTTAAATAAGCCTACTCGCTGAGACCAGACTCTATCTATTACTTAATGTATTCTGTTCTGTACGAGTCTGATATGTACGTGTATGACTCACCGCTTGTGGGGGATATAAAGAAATATAAAGGAACTCCTCAGAGCAAGCCAAACACTGTCAAGTACTCCTCCATTACAAAAAAGCTGATGCTAATAAATATGATATGTACGTGTATGACTCACCGCTTGTGGGGGATATAAAGAAATATAGAGGAACTCCTCAGAGCAAGCCAAACACTGTCAAGTACTCCTCCATTACAAAAAAGCTGATGCTAATAACAGTCACAAAAGTCGAAGAGTAAATGTAGCTTTTACAGAACACAGTCAACCAAAAAATACACTAAAAAGAATAACAATGCAAGTTAATAAGAAACAAGGCATATGACATAACACAAACACAAGCGGATTGACAATAGGGTTACCGCCTAGGAACGGTCAGTGGAACAAAACCATTTTGGTATAAACCAGTTTCTAAGTTAATCAAACCTCACTCTTACCCTATTTTCATTCGAATAAAACGGGGCAATGTTAATAAAGAAACACAGTCATGTTATATTCTCTAATTAACAAGTCAGCATTTATAGTCAAGATGAAAATAACGCATAGATCACTCATTTGTTTAATTTGAAATTCAGATTAAAGTCAAATATTCATCCTTGGACATAAATTGCATAGACGTACACTTAACAACTGATGCAATTATGTCTCTCTACATCCCACATTGTTAATTGCCTATTTTTTACAGAGTTATGACCCTTTGTTTGACTTTGAATCTCCACTCGAATATTGTATAATGAATGAACTTCTGCATTTCCAACACAGTTTCGAACAAATGTTCCCAAATTTCATAGATACACCACAACTGATGACCTAATGTCCCACTACGTCACACATTGTTGTGGTGTTGCTTGTGTAATGTATTATAGAATTATGGCCCATCGTTTCACTTAGAGGTTTCCTCTTATATTGTTTAATGTCCTGTAACACATGTTTATTACTTGCATTTCTCAAACTGTTCAATTTTTATATCTACTTTCTATATAATTTATTACAGAATTATGGCCCTTGCATCACTTAGAATTGTGCACTCTAATATTGTATAATGAACTTCATGTGTTTTTTACTTCAAAAGTGTTCTTGGGTTGTTATTGCACTTGGCATACAGTTCAAGCGTGATGATATGATATGTCTCTGCATCAAAGGTTTTCAATTCTGCATTTGTTTTAAATAATTATTGAACTCAAAATTGATAATATTCATCTCCTTAAAGCTATAGAGTCTCTATTTTAACTGGTAATAACTCATGAATATGAATGAGTCACGTGTGAAGTAGTTTCAAATCGACGAACAGTCAAAAGTCTGTATATAAGCAGAAATCGATGCGTAAAATATCACATAATAATAATATATCAAAACAAAATTTCATTCTGAACGAGACAAATATCTTGTTAATAACGACTGTAAATTTAAAAAAAAATCATTCAAATCACCTGTCTCCAACGATACCAGTCGGCATATACTAAGTTCATACATAAAAGGTTTTGACTACTGGTGCGTTAGCTGTTTGGTTCAGTATAGATATAAAAATCGAACAGGAAAAACAGGCAGCATTCAAGGACGACAGTCAACCACAAACACACACAGAAACAAAGAACATATTTAAAGGTGAATAAAATGCCAATTAAGACATCACAAACACGAAAGGGTTGGCAATAGGGCTACCGCCTTGGAACGGTTAGTGGCAAAAAGTCGAGATATGGTTGTTTTGAGGCAGAATATTAGTTTCATATTGATAACATATAATATTACACCAGGCAATGTTAATTTACACGTGCTACAAGATGGACTATATATTTATTGATTCATCTTGAGTTGCGTTCAGATAGGTTGTTATTTTGCCTCTTAATGCATGGAAGTTAGTATACCATTTTCTCGAGAAGCGTTAAAGCGCAGTGGATAGAGCACCTGACTTGAAATCAGAAGGTCATGTGTTCGAGTCCCGAAAGAGGCAACTTTTTTTCCTTCTTTAAATCTTAATGATACCTGTGTGCACTGGTCGATGTCTATACAATAAATGATGTCCTGCGTTATCATGTTTATATTTGCTCTCTTAAATACCCGATTTCGACATGAACACGAAGTTACAAATAAAAACACGATTACAAAGAATAACTCGTTTGATATAGAGACTCTCTAGCTTTAAGTGAAATAATCTAGTTTTATTCAGCTTTCCCGTTCTAAACTAAAAACGTAATCTTCAACGAAATAGGCCGCAATCAAAGTAGACTAGCTGACACAATTTAGACAAAATGGTCAAATAGAAATCACAGTACTCAAACGCAATGGCGCCGTAGGTCCGCACTGTACTACAAACTAATTCAAATGAGAAAAGTAAATAGTCAATAAACATCAATATATAACATAAAGAAATAATAAGTACTAAACAGTTAAGAATGTTTTCAAGTAATTATTAAAAGACTTTTCGAATATAAAGGGCACTATTTCTGCCAAATAAATATTGTTTTTGATATTATGTTTTATATCATTGACATTGTTCATGCCTGTAATATGCATTTGGATGAAAATTTCAATTAACCATACCCCATCCATTTTGGATTTTTTTTCAAAGATGGCTGACCAATAGTCCTTAACCGAAGGAGAGACTGTAATCCTTAGAAACACACACACACACACGCACGCACGAACGAACGTACGAACGCACGCACGCACCCACGCACACACACTCACACACACACAAACACACACACAATTTACACACACCGACTACACACAAAACACGGAATGTATGTTACACTGAACTGCATACATATATGTATGTGAACTGTTCAATGACTTATGTATTACACACTCCGTGATTCACTAAATAAACGTGTGTATGCATCTAACTAGGACACTGTTATCTTAAAACGGAGATACACAGATACACAGTTAAACAGGTGGATTAAAAAAAAAAGTATTTTTATTTATATTTAAGTGTACAGATGAGGTAATAATTCTTAACTGCAACTGATAGATGTTCTGTATTATTTGTTTATGACATGCATGTGTAAATACAGATATAATCTCGCTCCTCTCTCTCTCTCTCTCTCTCTCTCTCTCTGTGATAGTGTGTACAGTACTATTTTCAAATTTAATATTTCAAAACAAAAAATTATAAATTACATTTGGCCAATGACTTTAATTTATGTTGAGCCGGCCTCTCATTTCTTTTAACAATACCTTTAGTTTAAAAACTATACATTCAAATTTAGTCAGTGGGTATATTCGGACATATACCATACACAGTACAAGAAAAGTCTGATGCAAAGCATCCATTTGTCGGTAGTATTCATAACGAAAACTATCGGAAATAGCAGGTGCACGGGTACGGAGATTATTGAAACTTGTAGCGTATACCAATAATGTACGATGTAAAATTAATGTAAAACACTTTTCATATATTACAGATGTAATACTGTTAATAGAATAAAATAGTTCAGGTAATATATACATGTTTTGATGCTAAAAGCCTCGCATTATCAGACCGTACCGTACATTCCGTTATCATTTAGTATAACTTTACAAATAGATGGTTGTACTGCGCGGATTCAGTTACTTATTTATTTTCTTGTATGTATAAGTTTAAATATACCTTTGATGCATTGTATGCAAATCCATTTGTATTAATTGTGTACATCTTTATATATAGTACACAGAGAATAATAAATGGGTATTGTTATATCAGACCCTAAATCAGGCGGGATACACAGAGAGCTTTAGCTCGAGGGCTGATATGGGTCGAGGGACTGATATAGGGTGTGATATGAAAATAAACATATTTTATTCTATTTATCATACACTTCAGCAAAGATAATTCCCTATAATTTATAGGGAAGAACGTGATAAAAGCAATTATAGCAGAAACTACCATCTGTTTCTTATTTTGTCTTTGGCTGAATGTACTACACGTTACGGTATACATTAATAAGGTAAGGGACAACGTTTTGTTATGTTGTACAATGTTGAACGTACTTACACATACTTCCCGATAAATACGTTGTTTTTGAATACACGATACGACATATACCTAGCTAGTCATATCAATCAGGATTTAGTTGCCGGACAATAAAACTCTATCATATCATACGTGTGAAATAAAGGGTAAACAAATGTCATATCACGGAAATAAACGAATGCTCTTTATGACTCTTTCAGCGGAGTGATACGGAAATTACCGATTATTTACGATTGTATACGATTTGTCACGAGTATGATTTGTCGTCTGTATTCCATCCTGTTTTCGCGCCAGATTATAGGCTATATATCTACCATACATCTACATCTACATGTATACGTCTAGCTGTCATCTTTGACCATAACGCAACGGAAAAATGACTGGACAAGTAATGCTAAGAAGATGAAAGAAAAGAGATGATGGATAGATAGATAGATAGATAGATAGATAAGATAGATAGATAGATAGATAGATAGATAGATAGATAGATAGATAGATAGATAGATAGATAGATAGATAGATAGATAGATAGATAGATAGATAGATAGATCGATCGATAGATAGATATATGGATGGATGGATGGATGGATGGATGGATGGATGGATGGATGGATGGATGGATGGATGGATAGACGGACGAACGGACGGACGGACGGACGGACGGACGGACGGATGGATGGATGGAGATGGATGGATGGATGGATGGATGGACGGACGGACGAGCGGGCAGGCGGGCGGGCGGGCGGGCTGACGGCCAGACGGACGGACAGATAGATAGATAGATGTAAAATAAATAAATAAATAAGGCATAGTACACGGACCATAAAGTTTATAATAAACTCAATGATATAAAACCATCTGTGGATGAAATAACCACGTGTGACCATTCATTTTCTGAATTAGACAATTTCAAATTCAATGGCATTCAGTTCAAATCAATTTACTGAAAAGTGTAGTTATACACTTACGCGACAGACGTGATCGCATCAGAATGGTGTTACATCTATTAATAATATCATTTTTGTCTTCCTGGGCCCGTATTCATCAAGCAGCTTAAATGGAAAATACTACTTAAGTTAAAATTTAAGATGTTTTCATATTTTCAAACATCCTTATTAACCTCCCAGGGACACTACAAACCATCTATGTTAAGATAAATATTAAGCTGTATGGTTTATTTATCAATACCCTTATAAGCAATATTAAGAAAACGTCTTAAATCGACATAAAAGGTATTTTTAACAAAAAATAAATAAAATGTCACTTAAGTTACGATATTGCTAAAAAGCTTTATGAAATCGGACCTTGGAAAACAGCGTAGTAAGTTAACTAAAGTTGACAGTTCAACAAAGTCATTGCTGAAGAATAAAACAATATGATTAATAGAATAAAAAATGTTTATTTTCATATCACACCCGATATCAGTCCCTCGACTCATATCATACCAATATGGCGTCTCAGGCCTGACATAGGGTACCCATTTATTATTCTCTATGTATACATGCGATAAGCGTTATCATAAAGGGTATAAATATATAGATCACCGACATCGTTTGTCTTCATACATCAATTGTAGGTTCGATAATATCCGTACCAGGGCACTTGCTATTTTCTATAGTTATCTTACGGAATGTACGGTATGGTACGGATTTACCCCAACCAATATATTTGGTGAAATAGCATGGCACTGTTTTGTTACGTTGTACAAATCTCACTGAAGGAGTGAAAAATATCAATCCATCTGAATTACATGATATTCTGAGTATTGTTTACTTGATATGTGTTGATTCAGTAGTAGCATTACATAAATTCATAAGACAGTATTACATAAATTCAATTACCAATAGATGAATACAGCGCCATATTTAAGATGTCGGACCGGTATTGGTAGTATTCCTCGAAAGTAGCGCTTAAAAAATAATAATCCTAACATGGAGCAAGGCACAAAAAGGCAATTCGAGGATGAATTACATTGTTTTGGGCATTGAAATGAATAAAAATGTTATTTCTACTGAAAACTGGTAAACTACATTCAGCTGGGCCAATTTTCTCGTGAACTGTATCCCTGCTCCAAAGGTCATGTAGATGTCAACACAAACATGTGATTTTCTGACAGGATTTTATTTTGGTGAATAACACAAAAAAACAAGATTATCGACCAATGTCTGGATGTTTATCATTATATTGGCTAGGTACGTTTAATGACAGAAATGCATATGATTGATATCACAGTATGCTGTTTATTTGGTGACAGCTCTTGTAAAATGAGCATTTGCCCTATTTGTTCAATGAGCTAAATTAATACCGGTCGGAGCCCTTTAGACACATATTTGGGAGGATCGTAGTTTTGGTAAACACTCGATACAGACAAAGCTATTTTTTTTACATAATGTGTAACACTCTTCTTATAGTGTTCCATCAGCATTTATATTCCAAGCGCAATGTTAGAATCATGGCAGTTCATTTACTCAATTTAGTAAAGAAGGAAAATAACAATTGTTCTCCATAAATTACTTCTCTTTCCAGTGGCACTTATCAAACACAATCTCAAATTTATAATTCAACTAATGTTTCTACTATACAAATGCGTCCACTGTCTACTAACCGAATATTTTCCGCCCAACTGCTGTATTATGCTAGTAGCTGCACGCGCTATTATTCGATGACTTAAAAAGTCAGGAATCAGCCATTTAAACTACAAATATACACTCTACTTGTTATGCTTATCAATTTAGAAATGCAATACATTATCAAAAGAAAGTATTTTGCGTTTATTGTCGATATCAATTATACTTAAACACCGAAAACGTTTTTTTACCAAAGTTACTTCCCCTGACAAACTATCCTCCGTTTGTATTTTGACGGCAGCAGACGTAAACCGTACATTTCCATTGTTTTTCAGGTAAATTATGTTATTTAAAACAGTTGCATGATTACATGGTTAGTAACTTAGAATTTCATTTGTATTTTGGCTCGTGTCGAAAAGTGATAAATACTCGCCAGGGGCTCGCATTGATCACTTTTCTTACACTCGCCAAAATACAGCTGAAATTCTAAGTTACTAACCATGTACTTCTTATATATTCGTCTGCTGAATATTAACACATCCATATGATTTCAAAAAACTATTCAACGATAACACCCGAAAAATGTGAGACCTATTTAACCGTCTGTATTTACATTAGATAACACGCGGGATCAAAGAACCCGATTTAACTGTTGGGAATATCCTACGAAGGCATACGAAAAGACAATATGAAGATATCTGGTGCTGTTGCCATAGTAACAGGGGGAGCACAAGGTTTAGGAAAAGGATTTTCTGAAGCGCTGCTCAAGCGTGGAGCACGGGTATGTAACGCACGATAAGTGTTGGCGAAGTAACTTAATACGTTCTCAGCGTTGATTGATTTACTATTATGATTCGATATTTCAGCACTTGCCTTTATGATAAGCATACCTGTTGTATCAGCATGTTACCTTCTGTTATTGGCGAATTTCATATTTATAGGTCAATATGTTGTACGTGTGTTATCTTCCTATATTCGTTACATGTATGGTTGACAGAAGTATTGGTGACATAAACAAACATGCATGACTTGCCACGTTTGAGTTCATACACTAGTCGAAATGAAAAAAATATCTGTAAAACCGTTAATTAAATAATGGGAAACAAATAAATTATGTGTATTAAACTTTTGATATACCTTATACTATACATTTTGGTCTGATTGCCAAAATGAATATTGTAATACGGATCGTTTGGCATTGTTTGATTTGTTTGGTGTTTTTATTGTTTTACATTTAGGTATGTTTTGCGGATGTGAACACGGTAGAAGGACTGAGAACTGAGGAAACATTCAAACAGCTGTATGGAGAAGACTCGTCGATGTTTGTTAAATGCGATGTCTCAGACGAAGCAGATTTTAAAGGTAATCATGCACGTTCATCCGCTCTTTGGTTGTTTCTAGAAACTGTTGTTGTTTTCTCGGCGGAAAATGTCAATACATTATGAACTGCTAACGTTATGCAAAGGAATGATAGCAGGTTAAACGATACGATATACACACAAAATGTAATCGAAGCTTTAGTTGGTTTTGCAATTGATCGTTCCAAGTCTAGGAAATCTGTACTCACCTTGTTACTGTGTTATTCCAATACGTATATGTATACATTTTCCTATTTTACAATAACATTCCGGAGGCAGTTGCGGTACCAATGTAAGTGACTACTGTATCTGAAAGAACGTTTGCGTTTGGAAGTTTAACTTTGCTGGAGTTTTAAATACAATCCCACGCATGACATTAACAATTTAGAATAGAGTAACAGTATATAATGTATTAAAATCAAGTTGTTGATTGCTCTGTGAGACACTTTTATTGACATGTGAGAGTCTATTTCACGATATTATGTAACGTTCCAAATTTAAAATGCGCATTGTAAACAAAGTCATATGAAACAATTCATGTATGTTGCTAAAACCTACTTGCCTCCTCGGTGTATTGCCCTTTGTTGTACTGCGACGTGTACGCCGTTTATAGCTATATTGTTTATTTTTAGTATTATTAATTTAATTATGATCATTAACGCAAGAATAAGTACACCTGTATAAATTGCCCATGCCCTTAGCGTGAAGCAATATTTACTGTTCACCGGTAAACAATTTTTACTGTTACACGATTGTGACGTCTCTGGAAGTATAAAAATAAGTTTTGGGGTTTTCCAATAACGACACGCTTTGGCAATTGAAAATCGGAGGACTCTTATTAAAATACAGTTGAAGTTTAGTCAATCGCAAGACGCTTGGTTTACCAAACGACAATAAAAAAATGTGGCGAGCAGATTAGTTACTTTAAATCAAAACTGTTATGAAAATATAAATTAAAAAAAAATAAAAAAAATTATTGCGATTTTTCCCCCTCGTTATTTAAATTTGAATCAAAACATTTGTTCTGTATAATAAAATAAATACTGCATCCCAGTGAAGGTGGCAGTGGATATTGTCAACCTTCGGAAAAATAATGTCAACCTCGTATTCGACTCGGTTGACATTATTTTCCTCAGGTTGACAATATCCACTGTCGCCCTCACTGGGATGCAATATTTATATATTGTGTTCCTGCGATAAGTGTTACAGTTGTACCTGTATTGGAATGCATGTTACAGTCCTTGGTGTCTGTTAAGTTTAGTTTTTTGTAAGAGGATTTAGAAGTAAACTACATGTTACGTAAGTACTAGTAAACTTAAAAAATAGCCAAAAAGGTTGTGTTCGTCTTATGTTGGTACATATATGTGATAATGTATGTTACATCGAATTTTATTGATGTTCAAGGTCTCTTTGCGGCTGCAGTAAACAAGTTCAAGAACGTGGATATCGTAGTTAATAACGCCGGAATATTGAATGAAAACCAATGGCAGAAAACGATCGACATTAATCTAGTAAGTAGGGTTTGTGTTTCGTTTTTGCTGCTCTTACAGGTATCGGTCAATTGTCTTTGTCTCTTCCTTGTAATTTTATCCGAACGTAACCGAGATTTCATTGTATAGTAGTTTGTATATCAAACACATTGTTCTTGTACGCTTAGATTTCAGACTAGAGTATGCGTACGTTGAGTGTCTAAATTTGTAAAATGTTGTTAATTTCAGCTGAATAAACTGGGTTAGTGTGGGTAGCTTAAAGCCTGTTGCCTCTAAGTTCTGTTTAAATGCATGAGTGTAGGCAACTTGAAACTTTCTATATCTATCTTCCGTACAATACGTGGGTCTTCTTACGTGTTAGGCTTTTAATATAGTATAGAGGAGCTTAAATATCTAAGACAAAAGTAAAACAAAAATGAGATATAGGGTCCTATAGAAACCACAGCGTCCGAACGCAATGGCATCGTAGGTCCGCACTGTACTGCAAACAAGGACTTGAAAATACAATGAAAGAGACAAAAAACAACAGATATGGTGGTGAAGACAGGTTTATCGACTTGGAACAGTCAGTAGGCAATAAGGCCTACTGGTTAGCTTGAATCGATTTTTTATATGCACATAATCCTCGCTATTATCCTGTCTTCAGCGCCCAGATAGACAGGACAGTGTAAACAAAACTACATCCCATCAAAAGAAATTCTCTAACAATAAAGTCCACATCCAGAGAAACTAACTAAAGAAACACATACAAAAAAAACACAACATCTTAGGATGTATCCAGAATCGTACTGAACAACCATAGTAGTTGCAGCTAAAGAGAAAACCAATCTAGGGTACGACCAGAAAACTCAAGGGACGAAACCTCATGCACCCACCTTCCTTAGTTGGAGTTTCAGTAGGTACAATCATAGCGTCCCAAGAGGTAGTCCAGTCATCGCACAAGTGAAAAGTGAAGCGTAATGACTGACTGTAGAGGGGTCAATCACTAAACATGCAGTGCGCTGTAAAACAAAAGGATTATATTCTTTTCTGACGAACTTCCTGATTTAATTTGTAAAGCGGTCAGGAAACCCGTCGGACCCCTCTAACTGTATCATGTCATTGTTCTTTGGGTAAATATAGATATAAAAATCGAACAGGAAAATCAGCATTCAAGGACGACAGTCAACCACAAATACACACAGAAACACAGAACACATTTAAAGATGAATAAAAGGCCAAATAATACATCACAAACACAAAAGGGTTGTCAATAGTGCTAACGCCTTGGAACGGTCAGTGGCAAAAAAGGCCGCTGGGGTTTAAACCAGGTTCTAGGGTGCACCAAACCCCACACGTACCATACCGTCAACCCAATAAAACGGGACAGTGTAAATAAAGAAATCCCCGCCATGAACTATTCTCTTACCAACAAGGCACCATAAGTAAAACACAAAGATGCTCGTGTATATATAAATACCAAAATAAATAGCCTAGAAATTAAGAATATATTGCTATATTTGCAGCATTTGGATGGCGGTCATTTTGAAATGTGCTAAAATAGTAACAGAATGACATGTGTCCTTGGGGACCCTTTTTGATTTTCAAGTTAGACTACAAACTACTATCACATAAGGTTTGGTGCTTTTGTCCTCTCTGTCTACATCCGACCTTATTATTACCTAGCTATTTAGGTTATAATTCCGTTTAAGCCGGTTCCATCATGGATGCCAGGGTGGTACCCTATGTCAGCACATTGCTAATCTTTTCTTTACTTTCTCGTGTTGATGAGTATCACTTTTTAAGGCTGGTGCCATGCGGGGAACATATTTGGCAGTAGAACACATGAGAAAGGACAAAGGTGGGAAAGGAGGTCTGGTTGTAAATGTTGCATCAACTGGAGGTTTGTACAATGTTTTTAATATAGTTTAAAGGTCGATGGCTTTTTCTGTACTTGATTCATAAACATGGTATAAATAACTCTACATTTCAACATATTACAGTGTTATTTAAGACAATCAACAGTTTGTTTCAAGATAATATACCTAATTGTTTAGATTCTGATACAATCATGAGGGAAGTCATAATTTCATCTGATGTAAATGTGTGTTATAGTACTGATGTAGATGTGTGTTTACAGGTTTATTCCCTGTATTCTACATGGCAGCATACATTGGATCAAAACACGGAGTTGTGGGATTTACACGGAGTTGGGCGGTAAGAAATTAAATCTCACTTTGAAGGGACCTATAAATATAATATACATTCATACAGTTGAAAAGACAATACTAGCTGCAGTTCTGTTTGACTGCAACTGCTATGGTTGTTCAGTACAATATTTCATACGTCATGAGGTGTTTCTAGTTATCCACTTTTATATATTTTTAACATGTACGTGTAAAACATATCTTTTGCTAATTTCTTTGGATGCTGATGGACTGTTTTGTTAGAGATGGGTTTGTACTTTTATTTTCACTGTCTTGTTATTTGAGCACTAAAGACAGGTTAATAGCGAGGTTGTGCACACATACATTTGATTTAAGCTAACCAGTAGGCCATATTGTCTACTGACCGTTCCAAGTCGGTAACCCTGTCCCAACCCCACTTTGTGTTGTGTATTGTCCTGTGCATTGTATAGTTAGTTTGCTCTTTGTTTCTGGTGAAGTGCGGACCATTGCGTTTGGGTGTTGTGATTTTTAACGGATCATGTTCCCCTCATTTTCCTCTTATATTTGTTTTCTTATAAAACAGGCTAATCCGTCATCAGTGAAGACGTTTGGTGTAAGTTTTGCCTGTTTGTGTCCAGACCTCAGTTCGACAAGCATGTATCATGACACAGCAGGTGCGGCTGATCCGCCGCTTCTTACTTATAAAGAAAACGAGAGTGTCATCATGGAATCGTTCAATGCTTTTGGCTTAAATAGGTAAGCCATGTGTAGTTCTTAAATATCAATGTAAAGTCTGTCGACAGTAGAATCAGAATGGCATTACAGTCATTTATGCCCCAGTTCACATCTCTGCTATGTGACTCTGTAAATTATCTTGCCCTCATTCTTACCATCGGACGGACAATAAGTGACGTTGTGTTACTTAGGCAGTACTAAATTACTCGTTACATATTCCTCAACATGTTGTTCCTTTAAGCGTTTCAATTAGTGAACTACCTCGTGGATGTTTACATTGTTATTCAACGTTGCAGTCAAATAATATTCACAGAAATTCAAAATATTCATAAGTTCGCCAAATAGGCGATCCTGTGTATTGTTGTATTTTCTAAGAGAAATTAAAGAATCAGAAGAATCTATTCTAGTTTAGGAGCAAGGTGATTCGTGATTCCTTGCCCCTTTTCTCTAGGAGCGGTTCTGTATAACCATAATAACGTGTTGATGAGCCGTGAAATAATATTTAATTTAAACATTTTGAAGCACCCGCGGATGTCTTTAACGTTTTACATTTGACAAGGTGAAGCATGTTTTACTGTTATTCGTTCTTTTCCCAGTGTTGATGACGTAGTAAATGCGTTCGTGGAATTGGTGGAAAAGGACGACAATAATGGCGCAGTTTTAACTATTGACAAACTGAAAGGGGCTAGATACAGATACACGCGACATCCACATAGACTATAGACAAGCAGGAAGGGGCTAGATGCAGATACACGCAACATCCACATAGACTATAGACAAGCTGAAAGGGACTAGATACAGATATACGCAACATCCACACAGACAAGAGACAAGCTAAAAGTGGTTAGATACAAATACAAACGACATTCACATAGACTATAAACAAGCAGATGGGTGCTCGATACAGATACACACAACATCCACCACGTAACATCCACATAAACAATATACAAGCTGAAAGGGGCTAGATACAGATATACGCAACATCCACATAGACTACAGATAAACAGAAAGGGGCTCGATACAAATACACGCGACATAGACCCACATAGACTATAGACAAGCAGAAAGTGGATCGATACAGATACACGCGACACCCACACAGAATATAAATGTGCAAAGAGGAACTGGGCACATACTGTGTTCCAATAGTCTTCTTGTTGTCAGTGGTGTTTATCGGAATACTGCGATTCGATTTATAGATATAAAATTGTCGTTTTCACTGTTGTGTGGGGAATTTTAATTAAACAAAGTAATATAAAAAAGCATGCTGTTTAACGACGCTTTTAACATTTTTTTGTCAAATCAATACGGTCCGTAGTTGTATCAGTGAGCTATATGCACACTGACGTATCACGCCTTAGTCACATGACACGATATGATATCCTACCCTGTCACAATATACTGACACCTGGGCGACCAATCCTAGAACAGCCCGTTATATGATGAACGTCAAACAAGGGTCTACTAGTATCATGTGTAAGAATTATTTGATATTAACCGGTCGGGGAATGAGCCGACGATCTCCACTAAGCCATCACTGCGATCCGCATTTTGGATACAATATTTAGTGAAATGTTCTTATGTTGGGATAAGTTTCACTTTCTTGTTTTTGGATAAGATTATATCAGTAAAACATGCTATAAGTGATGACCAATCCGCAGCTCTACAATGTACTCCATTTTCAACATTGTTTTATGTGACTGGAGACTTAGCAAGCGTGCCATGTATAACTGGTTAACCCTACGACACGTGTTTATTAAAACATTCTTGTATCTGTCAAGTACTATCTACAGTTATCCTATATACATTGTTTTATACATCGTTTAATATGCATACGATATATTGAAACATGGTTCACCATTTAACACTACCTTAGTTTCATTGTTGCTTCTGTCATAACTTACAGGTATCAGGGCCGCATTATTATTTGTCCTTCGGTGTAAGTTTCTAGGTATCCGGAATTTGTATTGGTTCGTCAGTTCAAAGTCGGAGATATCCTGCATTTGTATTGGTTCGTCAGTTCAAAGTTGGAGGTATCCTGAATTTGTATTGGTTCGTCAATTCAAAGTTGGAGTTATCCTGCATTTGTATTGGTTCGTCAGTTCAAAGTAGGGGGATCCTGCATTTGTATTGATTCGTCAGTTCAAAGTAGGGGGATCCTGCATTTGTATTGGTTCGTCAGTTCAAAGTTGGAGGTATCCTGCATTTGTAGTGGTTCGTCAGTTCACAGTTGGAGGTATCCTGCATTTGTATTAGTTCGTCAGTTCACAGTTGGAGGTATCCTGCAATTTTATTGGTTCGTCAGTTCAAAGTTGAGGGGATCCTGCATTTGTATTAGTTCGTCAGTTCAAAGTTGGAGGTATCCTGCATTTGTATTGGTTCGTCAGTTCAAAGTTGGAGGTTACCTGCATTTGTATTGGTTCGTCAGTTCGAACTTAGAGGTATATAGCATTGTTATTGTTTCTTCAGTTTCATTGTATGGTTAATTTGCGCTTTGTGTTATAGTACGGATCTGCGGTGACGTTGCGTTTGGGTGCTGTGATTTCTATAGGTCCATTCTTCTCATTTTAAATTATAGTTTTCCTACAGTTGCATTGGTTCTTCAGAGATATATTTTTTATTGATTTTATTTTTGCCTGAAATTATTGATATCTTACACTGTATTAATGCATCCGTCTCAAATAAGTATCCTACATTTGTACTGGTTCTCTTTTGGATAAGGTCAACATATCTTACAGAAGAACCATTATAGGATCTTTTAAATTTGCTCGGCAAATGTAGCTTAAACAGTTCTGCTTAATGAGACTGGAGGCGATCTGGATGAGAGTCAGTCCGAATACAAATAAAACGATCACAATGTGTTTCAGTTTCATACTCAATGTACATATGCACTAAACTATGCCCATGTACATATGCACTAAACTATGCCCCATATCATACGCTTTAATTATTATATGCATTCTTGATTGGTGATCGTCGTACAATTTATTTGAATTATATGTACAGTTGTTAACAATACAAAACCATTTAAATTAATATGTACGCTTTAGCAACAAAAGACAGCAGAGTCGTCGAGGTTTCCAGACCAAACAAGTTCATAAACTATTGGTAACCGATAGTAGAATGCAACTTACTTTAATTAAAATGCACATTTCATATAAAACTGAAACACATTATCAGAGTTTTCATTTATTTGGATTCAATTTGACACAAATCACTCTTCCAGGTCGCCCTCAATTCCTTTAATAGTTGTTTTAAAATACAATTTTATTCGAAATGCTCTTCCAAACCTACACGGATCATTTAAAATAAAGACCCAAATTAAGGTGACTGAGTTATTATATCGCTCTGACTTCAAACAATATATGTACATTGTTAAGCATTGGATTGATGTGGGAATATATGGAGAAAGTTCGTTAGATGAAGTTATTTTATGTATTATATATGGAGAAAGGTCGTTAGATGATGTTATTTTATGTATTATATATGGAGAAAGTTCGTTAGTTGATGTTAGTACGTGTATTACATGATGCGCACGTTTTGCGATAGTTTATGTATAACAATATCTGCACATGTCATTATGTGTAAATGATTTCAGAAACAAACGTGTATTCTAATTGTATTATATATAAAGTATTTATAGGACCTGAACGTTATAAGAATGTTTCTTCCGTTCCAATCCGATAAAATGTATTGTACAAAAATATAAAGGTTGTAAAATTTCTGAAACAAAATATGTTTCTTAAATTTTTCGAGTGCTGACAAACTGAAAATTTATTGGGAGTATTAAAAACAAATATTATTCTCAATAAAAAAAGAGGAGTCGGTGTTTTAAGGTAGGGGTCGGGTTATACTAAACACAGATATTATTGTATTGGGCCTAAAGTAATTGATTTATAAAGTGTATAGATACTTCAATGCAAAGGTGTAAAATTCCATATAATGGATCTGCATTTTATCGTTGTTATGCAGGTAAAACGAATCTTTATTTTGTCATTTGTATGTCCATTAACTTACGCGTTTGTGGTGTATCCAGGATGTCACGTGGTTGCTGGCAGCGTCAGTGAAGTGTACATAACAGACTGTGCGTCAACATTCAAGTTAATAACTGAGATATTTGGCAAACTAGTTCAAATTGTGATACAAGCATGAAAGTTGGCAGAATGATCCGCTAGGGTGTCCTGATCATGCTAAAAACCTGAGCCACTTCATTTTCACCTGACTTCAAAATGGTCACGCATTTTCAAAATAGCCGCCAAAATGGCCTAAAAGTTCAGAAAATGCTACCATATCAGAAACTGGCATTAAAACGTTATTTTGTAATGCGTTGTTTATCTATTATCGTTTCAAACAGTTTCTTAGTCAAACTATAATCGTATATATCATAAATTATATGTATATAATAAATTATATTATATATGTCATTACAATGATAAGAATGATCGGAATGGACCAAACATTAAAGTTTATTTTCGCACAAAAAAGAACATGTTCGAATTTTTATATTCAAATACATTTATTGATTGTATCACCTATACATATTACGAAGCAATTCTTTAAAATCCCTATCACCGCATCAACAAAGTTTACAACATATGTGCACCGTTTCTAAGCCTACTGACGACGATGTATATATATATATATATATAACTTATATATTTTGAGAATCCAGACTCTATCGACACAATATAAACGGCTTTAACCAGCCAGGCAAAACCCCAAAACTGGAGCGACGAATTTATTTTACACATATTCAATCACGGTATTTTAAAAATCCGTTAATATACCTATACTTTTAATCGACACATATACATTATAATATGACCTGAACAACAGAAGTTTCGATAAGTGATTTTGTAGCGTATTTCTTATTATAATGAAATGGTTGCACATCAAAATGGCAATTTTGAAGGTACTATGTAATGTATTGAAATACATTGGCTGGATAACTGTCCCCTCTGAAGCTCCTATCGAATCAAATGCTACGGCCGAATCGTTTATATCTGATTTCAAAAACAATTTTAAGAGAAGCAGATAACTGAATGTGCCTTTTACAAGCTAAAGGAAAATATGTATGCCAACCATACATTGAGGTGGCGATACAAATAGTGTACTATCTATCATTTAAAAAAGGTCCACAATTTCAGCTATGGAATCAGGTCCTGGATTTTGAAGTACTTTTTTCTGTACTTTCCGCACTCGTACAGAGAAAAGATATTGAGCTAGACAAAATGTGTACTTCAAACTCATCCTCCACGCGTTTGCCGTTGATCATGCAGGACGGCTTCCAGTTCGTTTTTTGATAGGCAAGTATCCAGTGAGTGCAGCTAAATTCATAAAGCGCACATTTCTGAGCATAACCGAAGAGCATGTTTTCGGCAATATATTAACCAGGTTCATGAACAAAAGAAAATGCAAGTCAAAGAAGATGGTTGAGAAATATGATTGACCGATAATCTATCTGCTTTAAGGAGACGGATGGCTTATTCTCTTGTTGCTCTGGCTTCTCCCAAGTCATTGAGTACCTTCTTTGTGGCTTTCTAGTCTATTTTTTTGTATTCATATATAAACGAGCATCTTTGTGTTTTACTTATATTGCCTATTGGTGCTGCCTTGGTGGTTAGATAGTAGGTTATGGTTGGGATTTCTTTATTTACACCGTCTCGTTTTATTGGGATGAACTAGGGTACGTGTGAGGTTTGGTGCACCCTAGAACCTGGTTTAAACACCCAGCGGCCTTTGTTGTCAATGACCGTTCCAACGCGGTAGCCCTATTGGCAACCCTTTTATGTTTGTGATGTCTTATTTGGCCTTCCACTCATCTTTAAAGTTGTTGAGTCGCCTTTGAATGCTACTTTTCCTGTTCGATTTCTATATCTATATCAGTTACAAAAATGTGTAGCCTTGCAGAACAGTTTGAGATTCACTATGGTGAAAGTGAAATTTCCGCTTTCAAATAAAATATAGAGGATACGTTTAAGGAATAGAAGGAGATCCATTCCTTTATGATTCCAGCAGCATTTTAATATTGATTGGAAATGGGTTGTAGATAAATGAGTAGCAGACTGTTATGCATCAATAAGGACTTTTGGTTCAAGACAATAACATAACTTCTTTGCATGTCTCACAGAGGATTCTGAGACTGACAGCTACACACTTATCTTTCAGGCAAGTCCGAAACACCAAGAGTTATGTATCGATGTAAATAAAATGACTGAAATCTCTTTTTTCGATATTTTAGTTCATCATGTTCATGCCAAACTCGGCAGTGCGATCACGAAGAGGTTTTTCGAGTATGAACATCAGTAAATGCTACCTAAAGGGAAAATTCAAGATATATTGAGACCAAAGTTTGAGCCGTACTAGCGAAAATAAAACAAGTGCTACGTCGCAATTGACAAATATTTGAGTGATACTTTGAACAATTAAGTAGTACAAGGGATACCAAAGGTTCAGGTATTAGGACAAATGTCGTATGCATGTTTAACAAAGCCAATTTTTGCAACAGCAGATGAAAAATTCCATTTCATGTGTCTATTGAGAAAAATAAACGTGCACCATGTAACCACGTAGGGGCTGACATACAAATAAGTATACGTGGAAAATATAAATTTAAGAACGGGTGTAGGGAAATTATAATGTCCGGCTCTGACACTGACGTGGTTGTCATCAAGGCGTCGTAAGAACTTTGGCATAGATCAGCTTTGGATTGCCTATGGCGGGGGAGGTGGTGGCGGCGGGCATACCCAGGGGTTATTAAAGAAATGTACCTATTTGTTTCCTAATTCCCATCATTAGGGGCAATAAATATGTATAATTCCGCAGGGTAGGGATTAATATCAAACTCTCCATGTTGTGTATGATTCCCTACCAAGGGGAAATGTTTTTATCTAATCCCCGGGGAATATCCCTCCGCCCCCTCCCCAGGTAGAGTAAAATATGGATAGGTGCATTCGCATAATACTAAAGATGAAGGTCCGTTTTCATAAAGCTTCTTAGCAATATCTTAGGTGATATTTTATCAATTTTAAACACCTTTTATATCGATTTAAAATGCTTTCTTAATATTGCTTATATGGTTATGGATAAATAAAACATACAGCTAAATATTTATCTTAACATAGATGGTTTGTAGTGTCCCTGAGAGGTTAATAAGGATATCAAAAAATATGTACAAATCTTAAAGATTTTAATTTAATTAACATTTTCCACTTAAATTGCTTTATGACTTTCGGCAATGGTTGTAAGAAAAGAAACCGTACATGCAGCAGTTGCAAATGCTACCGTGCTACTTTGGCGTGTACAGCGCCATGTAGCTATGCGTGGCAATTTGAACATAATGCAAATTTGAAAGTAGTTTATCAGACTATATATACAAGTAGATATACAATTCGAACAGGAAATGAAGCATTCACAGAACACAATCAACCAAATCATACATTAAAAACAAATAACAATTGTAAGGGAAAATAAAAGCAAAGCATGCGGCACTACAACCATAACAGGGTTGATAGTATGGATACAAAATAAAAAGACTAACATGTCAATATTGGTAGTAGTTTCGTATTTCTATGGGATTTTTGAGGGTGGTGTATTGATTTAATTGGCAATAGCAAAGAGTAAGTAAGTGTGTTCCGTTAATAAGTATATCCCGATATCATTATGTATATTTTAATACGTATATAACCGCAATTATATGAATACCCAAACATCTGATAACCACGATAGAATGTAAAGCATAGATTAACCAAAGAGTTTGTGGTGGGTGGGGTATACTCATATTTTTATTTTGAATAAATGCATAATCATGCTGAAATATTTGCAAAAATGATTGTTGGTCTTACCATCGAAGCCAAAATATAGTGAATGAGAGAAAGTATTAGTTTAATATACAGCCATCTTGACTATTTAGTGGCCATCTTAAAAATGATCGAAACTGTATGCCCTAGACCATTCAAACTTTGTTTATAGTTGTATCTTGGGTGGTACATCGCAACGTGCAAAGAAAATGTGGAAGTGACATTGACCCTCCAAGCAAAGTGCAGATAACGTTGTAATTGTTACCTACAACCTTTGCGTTTAGGCCACTTTGTCACAAACTGTATGCACTAGATCTTTCAAACTTTGCTTATAGTTGTCTCTTGGGTTGTACATTGCAACGTGACAAAGCAAATGTGGAATTGACTTTGGCCCTCAAAGCAAACGGCAGATGACTTTTGCATTTAGGTCAATATCTCACAAACTGCATGCCCTAGACCTTTCAAACTGTGCTTGTTTTTGTATCTTGGGTGTACATCGCAATGTGACAAAGGAAATGTGGATGTGACCTTGACCCTCCAAGCAAAGGGCGGATAACCTTATAATTTTTACCTTCAGCTTTTGCGTTTAAGTCACTAATTGTACGCACTAGACCTTTCAAACGTTGGTTATAGTTGTATTTTCAGAAGTACATTGCAACGGGACAAAGAAAATATGGATGTGACCTTGACCCTCCTAGCAATGCGCAGATAACTTATTATATTTTACCTTCAACATTTGCATTTAGGTCACTTTCTCACAAACGTTCTGCATTAGACCTTTTAAACTTCGCTTATAGTTGTTTCTTGGGTGGTACATCACAACGTGTCAAAAAGCAAATGTGTATGTGACCTTCACCCTCCAAGCAAAGGGCAGATAACTTTAATTGTTACATATACATTACTTTCTCATTAACTATAATTATTCACTAGATGCTTTAAACCCAGTTTATAGCTCAATCTTTGGAAGCAAAACATTCAATTTTGACATAATTGTGTCTTGGGTGGTGCATCTTTTTGGATGCATGGATTTCATTTGACCTACTTCTTGGGGCTAATCAATTTTTTTTATGGAATGGCATTTTGTTTTTGAACAAATGCGCTTAAATGCCATATCAGCAAACTGTAAATCCATTGTTTTAAGTTATTAACATGTTTACAATCTTTCATTTAAGCAACACTATATTATTTACAAAATCTGCGCTCCGGATATCATATTCATACCCGGTCCAATGGACCTATAAGTCACCTTTTACAAACTTTTCATATGATAAACTTGATATACGAAAGATATAAACAGAAGTGTATTATTTACAAAATCTGCGGTCCGGATATCATATTCATATCAATTAAATATATAAGTATATATATGTATATGTTTAAATCTCTCCCTGCCACAGTCGAAAGCATTGACTTTACGACCAGTGTAGACCCAGACAAGCACACCTAAGTATATGCTGATCAGGGTTTACACTGTTTGACACTCAGTAAGAATGTTTTCTAAAACAATTTATATATAAACTATATCCGGAAAGTTTGAATTCGAACTCTAGCAGACGACATTTGAAAGCTGATGGCAAACGGATTACACCATGTTTTTGCGGGGGAGCGGGGGATGGGGTGGCCTAATCCGTAGCCGTAGCAAAGAAATCCAGTTCTCCCTGCATGCTGTTCCTGTACACATCTAACGCTTTTTGTGTGTCAATCAATCCTGAAACGTTATAAAATACTCTAAATAATATCCAATCATGGAGTTTTAGGTAGTACAGAGATCGAATTCTAAGTTATAGACAGATAATGTTCAATATACATTATTAACTCCGATTGTATCATGGCGGAGACGAGTTAATAGATCAACCGGTATAGATCAATTTTGGTGTGTACATCATTAATATTAATTCATACGATACTCTAAGGCTCATGTAAATTCATGTTTTGTGATCGAATTACACTTTATTTGAATTACTTGCTCAGCTGTAATTACTATTTATGATTTAGCAACAAAAACTAGGCGAGTCGTCGTGTTTTCCAGAACAAACATTTTCGTTAAAAATAATTAAACCGAAAATAACATGTGGCTTATTTCAATTCATATGACCATTTCTTATGTAACTGAAGGATATTTGTACTAGGATTGACACCCATCACTCCTCCAGATCGCACCCAGTACCTTTAAGATAACACAGTGAAATGGTATTTATTCTACGCAGAATAGCCTCAGTTGACAAATTTGATAACACCAGACCTGAAACTGCTTGTTATATAATAACATCTAGTTATATAATAAACTCTAGTGTAACCATTTTGTCACTGACCATCCCAAGGCGGTACCCATATTGTCTTCTCTGTCACTGTCACTGACCATTCCAAGGCAGTACCCCTATTGTCATCTCTGTCACTGTCACTGACCATTCTAAGACATTACCCATATTGTCATCGCTGTCACTGACCATTCAAAGGCAGTAACCTAGTGTCATCGCTGTCACTGTCACTGACCATTCCCAAGCAGTACCCCTATTGTCATAGATGTCTCTGTCTGTCACTGACCATTCCAAGGCGGTACCCCTATCGTCATCGCTGTCACTGTCACTGACCATTCCAAGGCGGTACTCCTATTGTCATCGTTGTCACTGTCATTGACCATATCAAGACGGTACGCCTACCCATTCCAAGGCAGTAACCTTATTGTCATTCATGTTACTGTCATTGACCATTCCAAGGCAGTACCCCTATTGTCATCGCTGTCACTGACAATTCCAAGGCAGTACCTCTATTGTCATCGCTGTCACTGTCACTGACTATTCCAAGGTGGTACTCCTATTGTCATCTCTGTCACTGTCACTGACCATTCCAAAGCGGTACGTCTATTGTCATCTCTGTCACTGTCAGTGACCATTCCAAAGCGGTACCTCTTTTGTCATCTCTGTCACTGTCACTGACCATTCCAAGGCGGTACCTCTATAGTCATCTCTGGTATGCTTGTTGTGTCGCATACCTCGCTTCTATTAATCCTTGTAATGTATACTGTTTATTTTGGATGGGAGTATTGGTTGACTGTGTTCCGTGAATGCTACATTTCCTGTTCGACTTTTGTACGACTGTTTTAGTACAGAACTGTTCACAGAGTGTCGCCAGAGGTATTAATCAAAACATTATACTGTAATGTACTAAAATTCGACGCAATCAATTTCATTCGATTTTATTTAAAACCATACAAATTTACATCATAATAATTTATCAATTTTACCCCTCAAAACGTTTCACTGAGCTAACAAGGTAAATTTGACTTCAGTATTTCAATGCTAAATATTAAACACGTTCTTTACCTGTCTAAAAGAGTTTGAGAGTGGCCGAACACGATAAATACGAAATATTGCAGTCTGGGTTTGATTGAGACTGTTCATGAACGGTAGTGAAACATGCTAAGACTTGTCCACAATGAGCAGTATAATTAGTCTGTGAGTAAATCACTCCATGAATGACGTATTTTACTTTTGACAAAAGTATATCATAGCCGAAATTTGTGGTTTGTAAATATAAATGTGCACATGTTGCTACGGTGTCTTGCTCATTGAAGTATGTATACAGGATAAAATCTAGTATTCTACTAATATTAAAGTTGACAAATATTAATACACACCATTGGTTGAATAGATACTTAGACTTTCTTGAGGCTGTTTGTTTCCTCCCTAGTATGTAGGACGTTATTGTTGACCCACTTACCACATTTGATCGTTCAGTGTCAGCTATTACTACAAGGTTAAACTGCGTGTTTGTACACATAAATACCCTACTACCACCGTCAACACAAGTCAACATATCTTCCAGAAGTAAACCCCATATCTCACAGTCTTTCACGTTATATGTACTACTCAGTTTTATAAACGCCACGATTTCAATTCGACATTTTACGGTGGCTGGTTTTACCAACGGCATAAAACTCAACAATTTGTTTTGTTTTACCATCCATTTATTTGAAATACATTATTTTATTGTCAAAAATTGATTTGAAAATAATGATCCTGTGTAATTTTGCCTGTCATCCTACAAAATACAGTTTCGAGCGATATTTGGGGCATAATTGTGACGTTGAAAAGGTGTAGTTTGGTGCTTAGCAAACTTTGAAAAAAGGGGTCTTTTTTGCCTATGAACATTCCTATTTAGTAGCCCTATAGTCAACCTTTTGCGTTTGTGTCTTATTTGGCATATTATTCATTTTTAAAGTTGTTCTTTGTATGTTTGTGGTTGACTGTCGTCCTTGAATGCTTCTTCTCCAGTTCGATTTTTATATCAATATTTGAGTTAAACTAAGGTATATAAGCATTACTTTACCTCTTGCGTACCAGTCATCCACCCAGTCATCCAGCGCTCTATATCCATCATACGTCGGGTCTAAGTTGTAACCTACCCACTTTTCGTACAAGCCGAAATTGTGCTGCAATATCATTATATACATATATAATAATGAAAGACGTAATTTGCATGACTCATTATTTTATTACTTATATTAATGTAGTTGAAACTGACCTTAGACAGTGAGATTAAACTAACATTAGCCTACTGAACAGTCACAAAGTCATAACCCCAGTTAGTAAATGTCATCAAACTAATACATACTGAAAGGGGATGAATACAAACAAGAGAAGAAATAATCCGACTCGATCCGAGGCAATGTATCGTAAAACACCTCATGCGTCCCTAGCACCGGCGTTAGTGAGAATCTAGTATGATTGGGCTTCAATCAGTGGACTTCGATCTTCAAGCACCACCAATTGATGACGATATTGATTCGTAGCACGGAAATACATTTTACGGCCGCCACCAATAAACAAACGCTGAGCCGTTATTGCCGCCAAACCATAGAATGCTTGACTGCAAATGTGCCAAACTTACTTGTGCCAGCTGCATTTGTTCTCCAAGAACAGTTGACCAACCTACTACGATTCAACTGAAACTGTAACTTAAGACAGTTAGAGGTGTTGTGTCATACATTACCTCTCGTGAACAGACTCAATAAAACCAAGTCTGCTACTATTATCTTGGTTGTGATTGATGCTTCCAAAGGATCTACATTATCAGTATTTATTAAGTGAAGGTTAAATTGTTTCAATGTTATTAAAATAGTTTTTAGATGATTTAATATGTAAAAAGGACTTTTCATATCAAAAATGCATATAATTATCTGCTGTAAAAGAGGCATCCATTCAATCAAAACCAGACACTACAAGCAACCACTTGAAGCACAAAACATGCGGCATGTTTTCCAAATAATAGTAAATGCAACATTCATAGAATGGAGCCATCCAACAAACGCCCATTCAAAACAACCATTACATTGAAAGAAATATAAAAAGATCGGACAGGGAAAGTAGCATTCAAGGAGGACAGTCAACCACAAAACACAGAAACAAACACGCAAACAGACAAACAAGAAGGCAAAAGTAATAATAAATGCAAACGACATCACAAAGACATTGGAAAGAAGATCAGGGTTACGAAAATGTGTGAACTCGAAAATGTGTCATCGGGACACGGATAACATATGAGGCATCATCAGATATATTGACAGCAGGAATATCATTTGGAATGTGTTCTATAACAATTCTTCAGTAACAGTTACCGCATGTAATCCATAGAATGCTGAATAAAGAATTCATTGTATTTCAGACCCATGAGTATGGACACATTGTCGTTAGCTATTGCTATTGATTCTGAGACCCGTTCACAGAAAACTGCATCTTGTACCATGTAAGCACCTAGAAATAATACAAAAAGCATGCTATATAAATATCGGTTAAGTGATTTATTTTTTCAATGAATAATACGTAGCCAGATAGTCGTGAACAAAACCAAAAATATTTGAAAATTGTCCTTATACTTATGTAAATTCTATACATGTATATTATTTGTAACAGTATAATTAGTTATCACCAAAACTTGAGGTACATGATGAAAAGGGATGTTTATTGGTGAAAAGCTGATATATATATATATAGTTCGTAAATACATTTGCCGAATTCATTATTAGAAATAACTGAGGTAAATGCTAGAATGACACTAATTGTCATATTTTCCTTTCAATACATTGTAAACGATTATTCATCGTGCACTCATTGGCTCAGTCAGGAAAATACCACTATACTTCTTAAAAGCGTGAATTAAAATGTTTCAGATGATGTAAGAAAATGTCTTACCAAAAGCGGTCGGATCAAGAGTTCCATTGCGCATGCGTTGTAAGAACTCTGTGTTTAACGTCTTAACGGCGAGATCAGATGTTTGGTTCCATAGTGTGTCCGACAGTTTCCCCATTTGTACGGCGCCATTCACATCACGCTTTGTTCTACCACCTGAATGTTCTACAACTGTATTAAACTGTAATTTTGGTCTAGCCACTACACCTGGAGCAGAAAAAGACGCAATACTCTGAATATAAAGGTATAGTCATGAAAGGTATTTAGTGAAGTGGAACTACCATTTTCTCTTTACGTTATTCCGGGATTTTCATCTCTGGCAGGCTAACTTTAACTCTGTTTACAGGACAAGATATGTTTCCCATGATAAACCAGACAGTTTTTGTTTAAGTTGTGATAACAAGCGGACGGACTTGTTGTTATCACTGTTTTCAAATGTTGCCTTAACATTGTACAACCTAACATTACCCTCTTCCTTTCTAGTAGTAAATCAGGTATTACAGTTTAGACAGAACATTTCGAAGCACCAAGACACCAAGGTGACCTCAGTGTTTCAAAAACCTTGTCAAAGGTAAGACACGGTGTTCTAATTTCACAGCTAAACAGTTTAAGAGGTAGAAGGTGGTTCCCGTATCTTTGCCTTCAATAAATACTAAAAAGATGATCCCTTGGAAGCAACAAACACAAAAAAGAGAGAAAAGTAGCAGACTCGGATTTATGGAGTCTGTTCATTGGAGGTAATTATAAGATGCAAAACCTCTCACGCCTCGTAGCACCGGCTTAAGCGATATTCTACTTTAAACGCAACACAGAATGGGCTTGATGATCCAAACGACCAGTAAATAATAAAACTACTGATTTGTAGTCGGGGCGACTTTTTACGGCCGCCATACATCACCAAACAAACGCTAGTTTGAATGTCAATAAATTCTGAAAACACAGAATGGACCAAAGGACCAGTAAATAATAACACTACTAATTTGTAGTCGGGGCGACTTTTACACATCAGTTCTCTGTTTTTTAAATGTATGCAAATGAAAAGAGACGACTTAACATATCTTATTTTTTGAAATATTTGTAAACATTTGCCATTATACAATATGAATAATTATAAAATATATAACCTGTGACAATGACTGTAAGACATAACCATTCCTCAATCGTTGCCATCGTTATAGTTCGTAGATTACTTCGGTGTCCGGCTACAAAATCTGTTTAAGGATTGAATTATAGTAATATTAAAAGGATGTATAATTGTGTGTTTTTGCCAAAATACGTAAAAATAATCGACAGAGACAGGAGTATAATGTTATACTTTCATCTAGTGGCAGAACACTTCGAATTGCTATTCTAGAAAGTCAGTATCAGAACGTGTTGCATGCTTGTTGCCATACACTATCACTTATTTGGATTCTTGACAGGGGACATGGGCTCACATTCCCTGCCTGGAAATTATATTCACCCGAACCGTCAAGCAAGTGGAAATATACTTGCCAGGCAGGGCATGTAAACCCATGTCACCTGCCAAGAATCCAAATACGAATTTGTCATATTTCAAAGTGTTTACTACTTTTATTAAAATACAAATAACCTTAAAGGCGGTTTCTTTTTTATTTAGCCAATTTCCCCGTAACGTGCCTCTATAAACGTCGCCAGTCTGGCGTATTTTTAATAAAAACAAACATCGCTTATCACAAAAATGTTGGTGTTTTGCTTCAGTAGTATAACGATTCAAATATGCGTTGTACCGATATCTCTCCTGTGCAATCTGTACATTGCGAGAACAGGTTGGTCCATAGTACGACAGGTATGATCAATACAATTTATAAAAATAACTTTGACGGTGTTTATTTTGTGTTTACATATCTCTATTGAAAATGTTGAAATAATTAGCAAAATCTATGACAAGATATATGATTTCAATTTAGTTTAGATATTGTTAATTATCCCCATTTAGATGGGGATTTTCCTCGAGCAACTTCTTATGGGGTCTATGTGTCTCAACTTATTTGTTTTTCTAGAGCTTGTGCTCGAGTTGGGGACTTTAAGATTCGTAATCTTCGTGGAAAGCTACTCCAGCAGGGTTACCGTTACCATAAACTTCGTAAAAAAATTGCAAACTTTTATTATCCTAACCCTGATCTCCTTTCCAAATATACAAGTAATTTAAGAAGTCTTCTGCGACAAGGACTATCACAACCTGACTTCTACGGTGACGTGATTTACAAACTTCGTAAGATCCGTGGTCATGATCACTTTCATACTATCTTTGTTAAACTTTTTAAAAGGTTTATTGCATCGCACTGCATGCTTGGTGGTGGACCCATATACAGTTCACCGCTATGCTTTTCTCTTTAATTGTGCGATGACCGCAAAGGCTGTGGACCCTATGATGACGTCTACCTAAAACCCAAAGGATTTGACGTTTAATGTGTGTCTGCAATCGTGTCGTGTCGTGCCCTCAATGGTTATTCTCTTGTTGCTCTGGCTTCTGCAAGTCATTGAGATCTTCTTTGTGGCGTCTGTCTATGCTACTGTTTTCTGTATTTATATATACACGAGCTTCTTTGTGTGTTACTTATATTGCCTACTAATGCTGCTTTGTTGGTTAGAGAATAGTTCATAACGGTACTTTTTTTATCTACACTGTCCCGTTTTATTGGGATGACACTAGGGTAAGTTTAATGTTTGGTGCACCCTAGAAGCTGGTTTAAACCCCTAAAGTCATTTTTTGCCACTGACCGTTCCAAGGCAGTAGCCCTATTGTCAACCCTTTTTGTGTTTGTGACGTCATATGGCTTTATTCCTTATTAACATTGCCATTCTTGTTTTGTCGTTTTGCGTGTTTTGGAGTTTTGCGTGTTCTTTGAAAGCGGTATTTCCTGCTCGACTTTTATACTTATTTTTATCATGAAACTGCGACAAATGCAAACACAGAATTATACTTAAATTTCAGTTACTACATCTAAATTACTTAGAAACTATCTGCAATTGTGTTACTGTACGCAACGAAGAAGATGGGATCACCGTACTAAAAATTATTGTCAATAGCTGTAGTACGAACGATAGCGCTGATATGATTCGAGTATACGCTTATATGACAGCGATCTGATTCTAATGCACTACCCTTTGCTCACTGCGTACAGATTCCCCAGGAGTGGATAGCATCGTCACAATCAGTGGAAGCACGCGTTGTACTAATAATAATCGAAAAATTGCGGAATCCTGTTAGTGCCATCAACTTTTCGCCCTGAAGATTTCACACGACAACTAGAAAACTTGACGTCTTTGCGCGATAATTATCAAACTCATTTGATAATTATCAACTATAGTTTCAACTTTTCGTTCTGAATCTGTAAATTGTAAGCCCGAAAAGTAGAAATTTAAGTTTCGACATTTCGTGGTAGGATAAAATTGCAGTAGGATGATTTATCCGGAGCGATATATACGGTCTAAAAGTTACCTACCAACCGAGTGAAAATGGTGTGTTATGCAAACGAAACTGATATCGGTACAGCCAAATCTGTTCAATAGACCACATTTTTTAACATTTGATTTAATAGTTGAAATGAATTGAATGTTGTTTAACGGCTCATCAACACAGTATAGGTTATTTAAAGCCGCCCCAGAGAGAGAGGAAGGATACACAGGATTCCGGGAACCGTGCCCTACTCTTATTATCGATTAGATTCCTATGGTTCTTTAATGTGCTCGGAGGATAGACCGATACACGGGACCGCCCGGTTTACGTCCCCATCCGACAGACGAGGCTAAGGAAAAGTGTCTTGCCCAAGAACACACCGATGGAACTCAGTGGCACCACGGAGGACTGAACCCGGGGCCTCCGGTTACAAATCCGCCGCGCTACCGACTGCGCAACGCCAGCCCTCGTTGATTTAATAGACCACTATTTCAGATTCCACAGACATATTAATAAACAGATAGAAAACTTCCTATCTGAACCTATGGAGTAGCCAAAATGTCACGTGGCATCTTAACTTTTCCTTCTAACTTCTCCCTCTTTTATTCATTTATTTTGACATGGTGTATTTGAATGACTCTGAATTTGATAAGAATTCATTCAAACGATTCATAATGAATATCAAAATGGGATTATAGTATTTTGTTTTATTTTTTCAACATACACTGGCCAAAAGATCTAACTAGACCCCTAATACTATTATAAATAACTCAACCAATTTTCAAGGTAACGTGATAAAATTTTATACACAGCTTTATCAATCAATTATACACAGACTGTAAAAATCCATTGACTAAAAACTAAAAATTTTAACATTTTTAAAACTGACCCACGAAATCAAAAGTCACAGATTTATGAAAAATCAGTCAGTATTTAGTGTGGCCGCCGTTTGCTTGTATTACTGCATTTAAACCCCCAGCGGCCTTTTTTGCCACTGACAGTTCCAAGGCGGTAGCCCTATTATCAACCTTTTTGTGTTTGTGATGTCTTATTTGGCCTTTTATACATCTTTAAATGTGTGTTCTTTGTTTCTGTGTGTGTTTGTTGTTGACTGTCGTCCTTGAATGCTGCTTTTCCTGTTCGATTTTTTATATCTATATTTCCTCACATAAAGATTCATAGTCCGATGAGGACTCGAACACACAGCGGCTAGAGGCAAGTGATTTCAAGTCAGAGACTCTGACTACTCGGCCACGGAATGAATAATGTTAACTCCATGAGACAGAGATGTTTGGCAGTAATACAAGCAAACGGCGGCCACACTAAATACTGACTGATTTTTCATAAATCTGTGACTTTTGATTTCGTGGGTCAGTTTTAAAAATGTTAAAATTTTTAGTTTTTAGTCAATGGATTTTTATGAAATTTCCACAGTCTGTGTATAATTGATTGATAAAGCTGTGTATAAAATTTTATTACGATACCTTGAAAATTAGTTGAGTTATTTATAATAGTATTAGGGGTCTAGTTAGATCTTTTGGCCAGTGTAGGAATTTGTAAAAAAAGCTGTTTAAAGATAAAAAATCTCATCATGTTTGGCTTTTCTCTTAAAATCAAGATTTGACATAGTAAAAGCTTCCGTTGAACTCCTATTTTGTTTAAAACGGTAGAGTAAAGAAAATGCTATCATAAGAAGGAGAATTAAAATTGTGATGCGTTTTGGCATAAATAAAACTTGTATCTATAAAACTGTTCAAGTGTTTAAAGTTGGGCAACACATTGTGAAATGTTCCCACTGTTTGTCCCACGTGAAATTCAGGTAAATTTCACAGTATCCAATCTGTTTATTATTAGGTCTGTGCAGATTCCGAGTATATTCTTTTAAGGTAAATGCACATGTTTTTGGAGACTACGTGTTTTAATAGACCAATTTGTTCTTCTTTTGTCTTATCTCTTAATACAGGTTTAACTGCATCATTAGGCTCTGTAGAAAACTGCCCGTTGTACTGATTTGTCGACACAGTCTGTAGTAAAAAGGACTGAGTGCGCGCTGTGTCGATAATGTCAGCAAAGCTAGTGGCAGAATGGCTCGAGACTGCCCATTGTACACATAATGTTGACAAAGTCTGTAATAAAATCGTTTGAGAGCCCGTCTACCGAAAATATCAACAATGCTATTAGCAAAAATGTTCGAGTGACCGTTATACTGATAATGTCGACAAAGCTATTGGCGTAATGGTTTGAGTGTCCATTGTACCGACAATAACAACATTGAACCGATAATATCAACATAACCAGTAGCAGAATAGTTCGACAGGCCGTAGTACCAATAATATCGATATAACCAGTAGCAGAATAGCTCGACAGGCCGTAGTACCGATAATATCAACATAACCAGTAGCACAATAGTTCGACAGGCCGTAGTACCGGTACTATCGACATAACCACTAGCAGAATAGTTCGACAGGCCGTAGTACCGATAATATCAACATAACCAGTAGCAGAATGGTTTGACTGGCCGTAGTATCGCTAATATTGACATAACCAGTAGCAGAATGGTTCGACTGGTCGTAGTACCGCTAATATCGACATAACCAGTATCTGAATAGTTCGACGACTGACCGTAGTACCGATACTATCGACATAACCAATATCAGAATGGTTCGACTGGCCATTGTACCGATAATATCGACAAAGTCAGTAGCAGAATAGACTGAGTGCCCCGTTGTCTCAAGATTATATCGACTCAGTCAGTAGAAGAATGGTTCGACTGCCCGTTTTACCAATAATGTCTACAAAGTCAGTAGCGAAATGGTTTGCTTGTCCGTTTTCGCAAGATAATATCGACAAAGGCAGTAGCAGTCGGTTGTACCAATTATATCGACAAAGTCAGTAGCAGATTGGTTCGAGTGTCGGTTGAACCGATTATATCGACAAAGTCAGTAGCAGATTGGTTAGAGTGTCCGTTGTCTCGAGATAATATCGACTTAACAAGCAGCATAATATTTCGAGTTTCCGTTGTACCGATAAGTAATAACGACACAATAGGAAGCGTAATAGTTCGAGTGTCCGTTGTATCGATAAGTAATAACGACGCTATCGGAAGCGTAATTGTTCGAGTGCCCGTTGTACCGATAAGTAATAACGACACAATAAGAAGCGTTATTGTTCGAGTGTCCATTGTATCGATAAGTATAAACGACACAATAGGAAGCGTAAGTGTTCGAATGTCCGTTGGACCGATAAGTAATAACGACACAATAGGAAGGGTATTTATTCGAGTGCCGATTGTACCGATAAGTTATAACGACACAATAGGAAGCGTAATTGTTCGAGTGCCCGTTGCGATAAGTAATAACGACACAATAGAAAGGGTAATTGTTCGAGTGCCCGTTGTACCGATAAGTAATAACGACACAATAGGAAGCGTAATTGTTCGAGTGCTTGTTGTACCGATAATGAATACAAAGCCAGTAGCAGAATAGTTTGAGCTCCCATTTTGTCAAGATAATATTGACAAAGCCAGTATCAGAGTGATTTAAGTGCCCGTTGTACCGACAATATCAAAAAGGTCAGTAACAGAATGGTTCAAGTGTCCTAAATGAAATCGACAAAAGACGGAGCAGAACAAATCAAAACAGATAGTAGCGAAACGTTATTCAAGATCGACACAGTAAGTAAAGGAAGGAAGGTGCCCGTTGCGATAAGTAATAACGACTCAATAGAAAGGGTAATTGTTCCAGTGCCCGTTGTACCGATAAGTAATAACGACACAATAGGAAGCGTAATTGTTCGAGTGCCCGTTGTACCGATAAGTAATAACGACACAATAGAAAGGGTAATTGCTCGAGTGCCCATTGTACCGATAAGTAATAACGACACAATAGGAAATGTAATTGTTCGAGTGCCCGTTTTACCGATAAGTAATAACGACACAAAAGGAAGCGTAATTGTTCGAGTGTCCGTTGCGATAAGTAATAACCACACAATAGGAAGGGTAATTGTTCGAGTACCCGTTGTACCGATAAGTAATAACGACACAATAGGAAGCATAATTGTTCGAGTGTCCGTTTTACCGATAAGTTATAACGACACACACAATAGGAAGCGTAATTGTTCGAGTGCCCGTTGTACCGATAAGTAATAATGACACAATAGGAAGGGTAATTGTTCGAGTGCCCGTTGTACCGATAAGTAATAACGACACAATAGGAAGGGTAATTGTTCGAGTGTCCGTTTTACCGATAAGTTATAACGACACACACAATAGGAAGGGTAATTGTTCGAATGTCCGTTGTACCGATAAGTTATAACGACACACACAATAGGAAGCGTAATTGTTCGAGTGCCCTTTGTACCGATAAGTAATAACGACACAATAGAAAGGGTAATTGTTCGAGTGCCCGTTGTACCGATAAGTAATAACGACACAATAGGAAGGGTAATTGTTCGAGTGCCCATTGTACCGATAAGTAATAAAGACACACACAATAGGAAGCGTAATTGTTCGAGTGCCCGTTGTACCGATAAGTAATAACGACACAATAGGAAGGGTAATTGTTCGAGTGTCCGTTGTACCGATAAGTAATAACGACACAATAGGAAGCTTAATTGTTTGAGTGCCCGTTGCGATAAGTAATAACGACACAATAGGAAGGGTAATTGTTCGAGTGTCCGTTGTACCGATAAGTTATAACGAACGACACAATAGGAAGCGTAATTGTTCGAGTGCCCGTTGTACCGATAAGTAATAACGACACAATATGAAGGGTAATTGTTCGAGTGTCCGTTGTACCGATAAGTTATAACGACACAATAGGAAGCATATTTGTTCGAGGGGCCCGTTGTACCGATAAGTAATAACGACACAATAGGAAGGGTAATTGTTCGAGTGTCCGTTGTACCGATAAGTAATAACGACACAATAGGAATCGTAATTGTTCGAGTGACCGTTGTACCGATAAGTAATAACGACACAATAGGAAGGGTAATTGTTCGAGTATCCGTTATACCGATAAGTAATAACGACACAATAGGAAACGTAATTGTTCGAGTCTCCGTTGTACCGATAAGTAATAACGACACAATAGGAAGCGTAATTGTTCGAGTGTCCGTTGTACCGATAAGTAATAACGACGCAATAGGAAGGGTAATTGTTCGAGTGCCCGTTGTACCGATAAGTAATAACGACACAATAGGAAGGGTAATTGTTCGAGTGCCCGTTGTACCGATAAGTAATAACGACACACACAATAGGAAGCATAATTGTTCGAGTGCCCGTTGAACCGACGACACAATAGGAAGCGCAATTGTTCGAGTGTCCGTTGTACCGTTAAGTAATAACGACACAATAGGAAGCGTACTTGTTCGAGTGTCTGTTGTACCGATAAGTAATAACGACGCAATAGGAAGGGTAATTGTTCGAGTGCCCGTTGTACCGATAAGTAATAACGACACAATAGGAAGGGTAATTGTTCGATTGCCCGTTGTACCGATAAGTAATAACGACACACACAATAGGAAGCATACTTGTTCGAGTGCCCGTTTAACCGATAAGTAATAACGACACAATAGGAAGGGTAATTGTTCGAGTGTCCGTTGTACCGACGACACAATAGGAAGCGCAATTGTTTGAGTGTCCGTTGTACCGATAAGTAATAACGACACAATAGGAAGCGTAATTGTTCGAGTGTCCGTTGTACCGATAAGTAATAACGACACAATAGGAAGGGTAATTGTTCGAGTGCCCGTTGTACCGATAAGTAATAACGACACAATAGGAAGCGTAATTGTTCGAGTGCCCGTTGTACCGATAAGTAATAACGACACAATAGGAAGGGTAATTGTTCGAGTGCCCGTTGTACCGATAAGTAATAACGACACAATAGGAAGCGTAATTGTTCGAGTGCCCGTTGTACCGATAATGAATACAAAGCCAGTAGCAGAATAGTTTGAGCTCCCATTTTGTCAAGATAATATTGACAAAGCCAGTATCAGAGTGATTTAAGTGCCCGTTGTACCGACAATATCAAAAAGGTCAGTAACAGAATGGTTCGAGTGTCCTAAATGAAATCGACAAAAGACGGAGCAGAACAAATCGAAACAGATAGTAGCAAAACGTTATTCAAGATCGACACAGTAAGTAAAGGAAGGTTTCAAATGTTCATCTCTGCATTGTCCCACGTTCAATGAAGATTTATTCAAATTTAAAAAAAAAAAATCTTAAAAGACACGAGCATCGTTTCGTTAGATAATAGTATACGGATAAATAAACCATGACAGTCACATAAGAATAACTGCTAGTATTTTACAAAATATAATAAATAACAGACTTACCTCTTTAGCCCTACTTGTTGTCCAAGTGCAATGTTGGTATTATTGTTAATAAGGTATTTAGTTGTTGACGATGTCGATTCAGCATGGTTTGGTCGCGGTTGGTAAGTAGGTCAGCAAGGAAGGAAAGGCAAAGTGGGTCAACCAATAAAAAAACGGGTAAACATGTTTATGTTTATTGGTTTTGCAAGGCCATATGATCTTTGTGAACATACGAGTATCCGGGTCATTTCAGCTTTAGATGTCAGCAGGTTGTTTCTAATTAGAATCATGATGTACAAAAACAAATCTCACAACCGTATTTAAATTAAATGTTGCGTACTGTAGTGTAACCTCACTCTTAGTAAATAGAAGACACGTTGAACCTAAGCAGTATACTCCATAGTAAATGCGGAACACTTTGGTTGCCACTTCAATTTTCTTTAGTTTGAAGAAGAAGAAACAATAGAGAGAATAACTTGTATTAGCATTGTTATATGTCTACAGTTACATGTAGTTTGTCTCGAGGGAGAATGGAGTATATATGCCTATGTAAGGGAATTAGTTTAGCTTGCCTCTATGAGTGTTTGTCTCTGGGAGTGATCATAGAGTATCGGAATATACAAGGGAACTAGTTTAGTTTGTCTCTGGGAGTGATCATGGAGTATCGGAATATACAAGGGAACTAGTTTAGTTTGTCTCTGGGAGTGATCATGGAGTATCAGAATATACAAGGGAACTAGTTTAGTTTGTCTCTGGGAGTGATCATGGGGTATCGAAATATACAAGGGAACTAGTTTAGTTTGTCTCTGGGAGTGAACATGGAGTATCGGAATATACACGGGAACTAGTTTAGTTTGTCTCTGGGAGTGATCATAGAGTATCGGAATATACAAGGGAACTAGATTACTTTGTCTCTGTATGTGAGCATGGTGTATCGGGATCTGCAAGGGATCTAATTTAGTTTTTCTTGCATACCGGATAAGGCTATCTGAGTTTTACATGGGTGATGGAAAGCCTGATCTTACACATGGGGGAAGATAAAAGTCGCGCGTTGGTATCAGCATTGACCGTTGCGTCATGTCAATGTGTAAATAAACACACTAAACCTTAGTAGTTGGCGACGTCAATGCGCATATGTAAATGAAATGCAAGAAAAAGCATGGTTATCCGGTTCAGATAGGGAAATTCCAACCCTCGGTATAACTGTTTTATCAAAACCTCGGCAGAGCCTCTGTTTCGATATAAACAATTATACCTCGTGATGGAATTCCCGAGCTTCACCGGATAATCATGAAAGATTATTTTAGTCTCTTTATGTGTTTGTCTTTATGATTGTTTGATTCTATGAGTGTGTGTCTCAATAATTGTTTGTATCTACGAGTGTTTATCTCAATGAATGTTTCTCACTACGACTGAGCATGTAGTATCGAAAGCTACAAGGGAACTAGTTTCATTTGTCTCTATGTGTGTGTTTGTTTCTATGGGTGTTTGTGTCTTATAAGTGTTTGTCTCTATGAGTGAGCAAGGGATCTAGTTTAGTTTATATCTATGAGTATTTGTCTCTATGAGTGTTTGTCTCTATGAGCCTTTGTCTCTAATGATTGTTTGTCTCTTTGATCATGATGAGTGTTTATCTGAATGAGTGTGTATAAAAAGGCATCATTATAAATATAACTCACTTTATAAACTCACGTTATCTGTAATTCCTCGCATGACACCCTAGCTAACATTCTTGAATCTGTAAATTTGTGTAAGGTGTGCCAGTATAACCAATGTATAATATTACTTATTTAAACTAAGCTTGAAGTATTCATAAACTCGAACTAAAAATACACAAAATATACACAGTTGAATGAACACAAAAAAACAAATTTAATAACCAAAGTGTACTATACAACTTTTAATCGAAAGACGCAATACGGATACAAAACTGGTCAAAGTACCTTACTTATCAATAAGCTCGACATTATATTATATGAGTAAACATATCATTCCTTTGTGTAAATTATGGAAGACATATCATATACTGAAACATTGAGTTATGTAATCCAATATACAATTTGGCGATAGTTTTAGCATATGTTTTGGATAATTCAGCAATTTAAATAATTGAGCAATTTTCCTACAATTGGTTTAAAATCAATCGGACGACACATGGTTTGTTTATGAGTTGCTGCCACTATGTACCTACACACATACCGATATATAACAGTATGAGGATATTAAAATATTAACAACACGCAACAGTCTATCGATTTATGTATAAAAACACAAAGTATTACTTTGAACTGTGTTTAATATATTCATGCAAATTATGCTTATTGAAACTCCAAATATTAAGAATAACAAAGCTTTGTGATAATCAATTACACCATGTTAATTTACGTACATCAAAGCAGATCCGGTACACATAGAGCCGGGAAATCGGCCATATTTGTACGCATGTATTGAAATACGCAATAGTTATCAAGTCGATCTACACCTTATATGTAAAGATGTAAAGTGTTATTTATTAAAATGGATGGTCTCATGTTATCCACTATAGCTTAGACGGCTATCGGTAGTTATTTAGGGCAATGTACTGGTTACTATACACAAATATGTATGGCATGTACATGATGTATGTGATGTATTATTTAATACATTAATTTTATTCTATATCGTATATATAAGTAAGCAAATCAAATTATGTCATTAATTTTCTTTGATCTTGTTAATCAATTATCAGGACTGAGCAACTATTTTCCTTAAATATCCGGAATAAACGATTTCCAAATTTAACAACCAGGCATTTATTTGCAAACTTACGAGATGTTGAGATATTCACTAATTAATTGGACTTTATCCTTAGTGTCTATATGAAAATGTAAGATATTTGGCAACAAATACTTTTACATATAAACTCTAAGATAAATTAAATGTATCCTCAGTTCTTTTTAGAAATAAGACGGCATGTACATAAAAAATAACGCTTTTAATATAATTCTCACCTGGAATAAGTTTAAACAGACTTAAAGGGACATACGGCAACCTTAAAGTGTTTATTTTGACTTTTAAACCTGCTGGCATATGATTAAAATAAAAGGTTCGGTTTCCATTTTATCATTTTTTTCTACCAATTTTTATCTATATTGTTCATTATAATCAACAGTTAATAATACGAAAACACCTGTGCACTGGAGTCTTTGTCCGAGAAATTAAAGAATCAGAAGAATATATTCGATTGTATGAGCATGGTGCTTCGGGAATATCTCTATATCACCTAAATAATTTGTTGATGAGCCGTCAAAGAATATTTAATTTAATAATTTTGAAACATCCGTGGATGTCTTTAAGCTTATACAATTCACAAAGTGATGTATGTTATATTGTTTTCCTTTCTTTTCCCAGTGTTGATGACGTAGTAATTAGTGCATTCGTAGAAATGGTGGAAAAGGACGACAACGGTGCAGATTTAACAATAGACAAGCTGAAAGAGGTTAATTAAAGAAACACGCAACATCCACATAGACTATAGACAAGCAGAGAGGGCTCGATAAAGAAAAACACGACATCAACATAGACTATAAACAACCAGATAAGGCTCGATACAGATATACGCGACATCCACATAGACTATAAACAACTAGATAGGGCTCGATACAGATAAACGCGACATCCACAAAGACTATAGACAACTAGAAAGGGCTTGATAAAGATAAAAGTGATATCCACATAGACTATAGACAAGCATATAGGGCTCGACACAGATATCACACGACATCCACATAGATTATAGACAAGCATATAGGGCTCGATACCGACACACACGACATCCATATACACTATATACAATCAGATAGGGCTCGATACAGATACACGGAACATCCACATAGACTATAGACAAACAGATAGGGCTCGATACAGATACATTTGACATCCACATAGATTATAGACAAGCAAATATGGCTCGATACAGATATATAAGACATCCACATAGACTATGGACAAGCATATAGGGCTCGGTACAGATACACGTGATATGCACATATACTATAGAGAAGCAGATAGGGCTCGATACAGATACACGTGACATCCACATAGCCTATAGACAATAATATATGTCTCGATATAGATACACGTGACATCCATATATAGATACATAAACCTTGGCTATTATTATTAAACTTAATAATGTGAGACTTTTAACTGAAAATAGCAAGTATGAGCACTGCTATAGACCAGCAGATAGGGCACGATACAGATACACGCGTCATCCACATAAACTATTGACAAGCAGAAATGGCTCGACACAAATACAAGTAACATCGACATAGACTACAAACAAACAAACTGAAAGGGGATAGATACAGATACACGTAACATCCATATTGACTATAGACAAATTGAAAGTGGCTAAATACAGATACACGCGACATACACATAGACTATACACAAGCAGATAGGGCTCGATACAGATACACACGACATCCACATAGTTTATAGACAAGCATAAAGTGCTCGATACATATACACGCGACATCCACATAGACTATAGACAATCAGATAGGGCTCGATACAGATACACGGAACATCCACATATACTATAGACAAGCAGATAGTGCTCGATACGGATACAAGTGAGATCCACATAGACTATAGACAAGCATATATGGCTCCATACAGATACACACGACATCCACATAGACTACTGACAAGCCGATAGGGCTCAGACACACGACATCCACATAGACTATAGACAAGCAGATAAGTCTCGACACATATACAGGCTGCATCCACATAGACTATAGACAAGCAGAAAGGGGCTCTATACATATGCACGTAGCATCTACATAGACTATAGACAAGTAGATAGGGCTCGATACAGATACACGTAACATCTTCACAGACTATAGACAAGCAGATATATGTTACCGATGGGTAATCTTTATTTTATATCGTGATAACTTAGAGTGGGGTAGGTTCTCGTAGGATTAACAACAGAGCAATGGGAGGTTGTAAATCTTTCTTGAAAAGTACGAGTAAGTGTTGACCTCGATGTATTAAACATCAAATCATGGCTTTGAATGAATCAATAACAATATATATATCAAATAATATGAAAACAAACATGGCTAACAACAAAGAAATATGGCCGACGGATGCGCAGACAAAGGTTTTAAATTTCAACCAATAAAAGCACAAAATGCATAAATTTATCTTTATGACGGCATACTTAGACCTTAAGGGTACGCTTACTTTACAAAGTGGGTGGGGTGGTTAAAAGCAATTTAGGATTTTCTTCTTTCAATAAAGATTCTCTTTAAGCAAAGTTCATATTTCTAAATGTTTAAGGTGAGAGTAAATTAAAAGCATTACAAATTAAAATTATTTACTAATTGCATAATAAATTAAAAAAAACAATAATGATTTGAACATGCGTCCAGTCTACTTAACCGTACATATGTTATGCACTTGTGAAATGTTCTTACACAGATATGACACTTTCCAAGAATCTTTTAGAGCGTTTTAGCTTAACTCCACGTACCTCCTTAGTAATTCGTAAATAAGTGTGGTGGGGTTGTCAAATTTCGTACATCCATTTAGCATCCATTTTGTTCATTCATAAACAATGTAAACAAACATTGAACGCATAGATGCCGATAGGTCACAACTTTACTAAACCGTTTAGTCAAGATTAAAACTTCATGGGTATTGTGCAAAAAAAACACTTTGATCACTTGTAAAGTATCATAAAATGTTCTTCATGACAGCCCTGATTCACGCTGCTTCATTCATTGAACCGAATAACTGCATTGAAATTATTCCGCATAAAATGTGCGCATCTCGGATACATGTCACTATTGCAATCTTGACAAGGATAAAAACAAAGCATTATCGGGTGTAAGGGTGACTTATTTAAATGATTTCTTTCTTTTTTAAAGTGTTTCATTTTGTCTTCGTTATTCTATCAAATACTTAACTATATTATAGGTGCACTATTATCAACAGTAAGTAATGTGTAAAACAGTTTCTTCTGAACTATTCTAATAAATGATATTAATGATGCACAAATGCAAACTATGCAGAAAAATTGACCGAACTCCAGAAGTTTAAAAAAAATAAAGACTGCCTAGTGTCCCTTTAACACAACTTGTTTTCGCATGTATCCAGTACATGTAGTTTACACGAGCTCATATGACAATCACGCTGCATTATCACTGAAAACATTTTTCACTCTAACTTTGAACAGCACCGTGCAAGCTCCATTCAAAGAACTACACAAGTGCAAACAATTTTTAAAAAGGCTCCCACCTCCATATGATCCAATGGCATTTAATACAGCTTGACATTCTGAAGTCGTCAGTATCAATTCACTTAGAGCTGCTCAAGGGCACTATTCACATTTGAGGCCTCTCTGAAAAACAACATCAATCCAATGTCAATGATCAAACAGACATAGTTATCCTTTGTTATACATAATGTAACATATTTAAAAAGGAAAAGAAAAAAATAAGAACTAAATTGAATAAAGCATGAATACTACTTGTGCTCAATAACACGGTTAATGTAATAAAAACATCTCTCATCATTCATTATACATGTAAAATATAATATAGCCTGAATTAGAGATCCAGTAAAAACATTGTTCCATTTTCACAGCATATTTCCAGCCCATTAAATTGTCATTTCTTTTTAGACACACTGGATGCAAGCGTAGTAGCTCCACCTTCTTAAAGGCTTTTAAGTGAAGTATACTTTCTCGAAATTTGGCGCGTTTTTTTCGCACAGAAAGTATCCAGTAAATGTAAATAAATGTAAATTCAAAATCACTTTCTTGCCTCAAAACTCTACTGTAAATAAATATGAATCTGACCGATTTAAGTCAAATGCCAATGACAGTTTACATTGTTTCAATGATAGTTGTATCGGGTTATGTATTCACGAATGTGCGAGAAAATGGGGATAACATAACGATAAAGAGACAACGTTTTCGGAATTCAATCTCCATCTACCCCCCATCTTCCGTACTTGGGTGTGGGAGGAGGGGGTTGGGGGGGGGGTGCGGTGGACATTGATAGCGTTTCTACTAGTAATTGTTTTATTCCACGAAACGTTCTACAGTTTACAGTACATCCAGTGTACTTATAGTGATTATGAACTTTCTATTATACAGTATACACCACCTTTTAAGGCATTGTATTTGGCCAATGTCTAAATATGTACTATCTAAAAGTGGTGTGTACTGTTTATTAAGAAGCATATTTTAATGACAAAACAAATACCTTGCAAATGAACCTCTAGCAGCAGACAGTAATCCCAAATCCAATTTTCACCAACATGTCAATTTCACGTGTCAAATTATGTCACCGTGACCTGTCTGTCACGAACACTGCACCGTGTTGACACATAATGGGACGTTATTTCGTCCGGTAAGGTATTCATTTTTACATAATCTACGGTATGAAAAACTGTACGCGTGTTGTTAGACTCGATAGGTACCCGTAGTGCTCGCCGACGTAGCGCGCCCAATTTCGGGTGTAACAAAAATGGCGTCTGTTTTAATTGAAAATTCGTAAAATAGTCCGTAAAATACAAAGAAATAGTCCATGTTCGCGGATTTAAATATGAACAGAACTGATATGTTATAGGTCCGTGGCGATCCTACTGATAAGACCAGTAGTCGATTCACAAAGAACCTGAAGCGTCTCATACTGTACCGCCTTATCTCATTAATATTTAGTGAATTAAGCCATCTTCGGGATGGTTAAAATGTTGTACTATTGATTTTATTAATATTGAGTTCTGCTCAACCCGGGGCTAGAGGGCGTGAGCGGTAGCTAGCATATTTCACTATCGCTCATGAACAATCTCAATCAAACCGAGACTGCAATATTTCGTATGTGTCGTTTTCGGCCGTTTCCAAAGGTCCATTATCATACTCTTTTTAGGTAGTGTGCATGTTGTATATATGAATCCACACGTATATATTAATCACTTAGTATAACATGCGTAATAACCGATAGATTTGTTCAGTTCTAGTGTGCTTTTTATCGGGATTATGTAGCTTTAAGGATTGATTTCGGTGTTGTTTTTTTCTTCAATAATTCTTGTTTGGACATTTACATTGTCATGCTATTTAGTTAACCGATTAAGAAAGTATACACACACGTTTAATGAAAATATATTCATCACATACTTGCTTCTTTTTTATTGTAATTGTTGATTGCTTTGTATATGTGCTTGTGGTTGACTGGTTTATGTGAATGCTACATTTCCTGTTCGATTTGTATACATACTTTCGATGTTTAACTTTAGTTCGCTAAATGTTTTATAACTTTTAAATGGTACAGCAAATGCAACGTTTATACTTGTTAAACTCACTTACAAAAACTCTACTCAGTATACCAACGTTAAGCAGCTAGCATCTAAGAACTGTATTAGTATGTTTGTTTTGACTGCCATATTCTAGAAACTAGCATTACTACACTGCAATATCTGGATTTCTAAACTTCTCGTTACACTTCCTTTAAAATGAACATTTATTTTACATTTAGCTATATATTCAAATATATCATCTGATTATTTACTACTTTTTAAGTAAATACTCTTGTATTGATTTTGATATCTTAACTGCTGGCTGAAGATAAAAGGGTAAATATGTTATATATTGTCCGTTGTAAAATGTAAATAATTCAAATTGAATAACAAACTCATACTAGAACGAATTAGACGGCGCGCCATCTTAAATACCCACGTCTTCTTCACACAGGCGACCCAACCCGCCAACACCACACACACATACAGGAGAACAACATATTATTATTAACTGTAATCCCTTCATCAAAATGTATGTTTGAGACATAATTAAAAATAAAAATTGGATCTGATGCCCTCCCCCCACCATCCACCTCCTCCAACCCCAACCCCCAGGGAAAACGACTTTAGTTTTAGATAATAAATCAATTTGACATTCTGTGCATCTCTTTCATAGATGACTATTTTACCAACTAATATGCACAAGTATGGGAAAATAACACTGTAATTGAATTATTAGTGTTTTGATGCCCCTTCCCACAGGCCCGATGAAGAAGGAAGGAAACGAATGTATACAGTGTAATCCCATCATCATAATGTTTCATTTATTTTAGACATAATTAAAAAAAAAGCAGTCGTCCGAGTTCGAAATAATAAAATCGATTGATATGTTTTTTATCTTTCATAGACAATTACACGTACAAGTTATGTGCAAAAATATGAAAAAAATACAGTGTAATTGAATTGTTTGTGTATTTGACATTTTGAGCCATCATCATAATGTTTCATTTGAGACATAATAACAAAAATAAAAAAATCACCGACATCCTCCTCCCACCCCACCCCACACACCCTGGGCAGACGTCCGATATCGAAATAATAAAATCGTTTCATAATTATGTTGTTTATCTTTCATAGACGATTACATACACCAAGTTATGTGCAAAAATATGGAAAAATTACAGTGTAATTGAATTTTTAGTGTAATTGACAGTTTGACCCCCCACCACCCCCGAAGGGCCCCTGTGTGCGGAGCCAAAAATAATATTGCTCATGCACGCCGTCATCATATGCTGAAATCATACCCTACGTTTGTTTGGTTGAATTCCGTTCAGCGGTTTAGGAGGAGATACGGTAACGGATGGACAGACGGATAAAAAACGGAGGCGATTTTAATATACTCTGCTTTTTACGAAAAAGTGGGTATAAAAATAATTGACCTCCTTTTACCCTTCCCCCACCACCATCATCATCATCATGTTTCATTTGAGACATAATTACAAAAAAATAATGCCCAAAATTACCTTCCGGTAACGGACGGACGGACGGACAGACGGACAAACGGAGGCGATTTTAATATACCCTGCTTCTTTTAAAAAACGTGGGTATAAAAACCTAATTGTTCGAGTGTATTATTTACGTGTAATATCTTAGTGATCATCACACACATAAATAATACACTCTAACAATAAATACATTTTAGAATTATATCAGTTTGGGAGACAGATTATAGCGGTATAAAATTTGTTATCGTTTTCAGAAAATAATCGCATTATTCTCCATTATGGAATCCCTTAGCAGCATCTATCAGAAACGAAACCGAAACAAAACCGTTAAGTAACACACTCAGTTTCATTGAGTCAGTTATTTTCATATAGATATATTATACGTTGCACCACACACGACCCCCTATTGCCGGCTGATTCGGAATTCTCCAATAAATTATTGTGTCAGTTTAAGGGTGACCACTGCTGAGGTTTTGGATTTTTGCACTTCCGGAAATTTACATTTGTTATATTTCAAAAATTATAATAAAACTGGAAAAAATAATTATACAGTAACAAACTTATGCCCAATAGGGATATTTTAGTGCCAAAAAAATAAAACAAATTTAGATTTTTTTTTTGACCTCACTTGTTGTGCCCAAAATTTACAATTTTTAACATAGGCCAAAATGGGGGGTAGGGGTACAAAATATGGTATTTCTCGAAAACCATTTAAGCTATTCACTTAATTTAAACTTTATTACAAAGACATGTGTTAGCATATACAGAGACAGGAATAAAAAGTATTTTCCTATTATTTGTTACAGACCTATGCCGTTATATGTCAGAGCTCGTCGAAATCTAAAAAAGCACATTTTTTTCTCAGTTTTTATTGAATATCTTTCTTATATGCACACCGACCCCCAATTTTTATTTTTTCATTCTGATACTCAGGTCTTGTATATATTGTAGACAAAATATCTCAAAAAGTTATCTGTTCCTTTATCATGAAAAATTTCTGGATCACACATTTAAAAATGCAATTTATAGTAAACTGGGTGGGGTAATGACAAGGGATGTACTAATTTTTCAGATGGTGATAAAAATACCCCAACCCTTAATTTTTCGTCCTAAAGTATGATCTATTACATTAAAAAAGACGGAAAATCGATATCTGTTCTGCAAACCACACTACACACATGTAAGTTGCCATACACAATTTGCAGCTGATTCAGAATTTAAAATGCACTGTGAGTGTGTATTACTAAAGATTAATTTTGCGAAAAAGTTAAATCACCGACCCATCATTATTTTTCCAGAAACTAACTAGTAATATGTTAGTCTTCATAAAAAACAGGGAAATTAAAAATTCTTACTGTTCTGATATTCACCAGAGGGCACCCTTAAGAGAGGTACATAGCACCAGCTTAGGCTTTATATTACTTTAACGATTCATTGACAGGGCTAGAATATCTCGAACTTATGTTAAGAAATAACACGACCAATTCCTATTTGGGACGACATTTTACATCAGTGATATAGCCCTACATTGATTTACTGTTATTTACAAAACAACCTATCCGTAGGATAATTAAATAAACGTAAATGCAATTGTTTATATTACGCATTTAGATACCGTAACGGTTTCAGTAATGTGTTATAGTTGTTTCTACTCCTCAAAATGATATGTCTTGCCACATCTTTTTCCAAGAACGAAACATACATAGGTGTAATGCAACATGCAATTTTTGGCTTAAGGTCAATTTTTTAGGAGCAATAACAACTTTAAACTTCGTGATACAAATTTCACATGCGGGTGTGATATTGACCTGTCCGCCAACGGGCATATACCTTAGTTGTTGTACATTAAACGTACGCGTTTACATCACTTTCTCAAAAACAGCCAGAATATTCTGGCGACCTCAAACTTCCATTATAGTTGATTTTTTGGTACTATAAACCAACTTGTCATCGCAATAGCGAATAAAAGAAACCAGTGATACAAAGTATTACAAGCCGGTCAGAACAGTTACATAACAAAACAGTCAGAGGAATGAATATGATAAGAATAAACGAACAGTTTGCAGATGTTAGAATGTTTTGAAATTGTCAACAATCAAAATATATTTATCGTGACAGAATTGAGCACTAGATATACTAGTCATCATGAGACAAAATGAACATGTTTTCAATTTTGGCATTTTTGTTGTATAATGTTATAATATGAATATGATAGACATCTGAAATAGTATGTGTAATGGATCAGTAAGTAGGATGTTGTTTCGTGATTAGAATGTGAGGAATTGGGAAAATATCATTATTAAAACATGAAGAATTGGTAAATTAACGTAATGATAATATAATAGCAATTGGATTAAAAGATTAGCGTCTGTGAAGGTAATCTGAGTTTTTAGCAATTTAGATTTGCATTAGAAGAAAGGGTTCAATGTTAGATTTTTTTATTTTATTGAAATCTGATTAGTAGTTCATAAGAATAAATAGCAGTGGAGCAGACCTATTCAAACTCTTTAAAAGATGCTTCAGTTAAAGTTTCATTAACTCTGTTTAATTATTAAAGGGCTGATGATTATTTTAAAATCTGTCATCACCAAGAAAAAGATACATATATAGCTGTACATACAAACAGTTAGTAATATTCAAACACAATTTCCTTTATATTATTCGTATAATTAATTCTAATTATTGAACAAATGCAAGTTATGTAGAAAAACTAACTTGGCGCCGAGAGCTTTTAAAAAATCAAGTTTGCCGTTTGTCCTTTTATTAACGTTTAATATCAATCAATAATCAGTGAATATACCGATTTGGAACCAGCTGTATTCGTATGCTGAGAACAGATTTATAGACTTCATCCCTGAAATTTACATCTAATTATTGTTGTAAAAAAAGTTAGAACCAGTTCTGCGCGCATGCGCTTATCATAATTTGTAGACCGTATCCCTAAAATGTATACGTAATTCCAGTAGTAGAACACCCATAAAACCTTTACACAACTTTAAACTATTGTTGATACATAAAAATAAGTATAAAAGTCGAACAGGAAATGCAGCTTTCACGGAACACAGTATATCCCAAAACACGCAAAAGAACAAACACGAATGGCAATGTTAATAAGAAATAAAGGCATATGAAGTCACAAACACAAACAGGTTGACAAAAGGGATACCGCCTTGGAACGTTCAGTGGCAAAAATGTCCGCTGGGGGTTACACACGCCGTTAATGTTGAATGCTGGATAGCCCTTAATGTCAGCATTGAATACAGAAACTAGTTCACGAACATATTGTTTTGTTTAAATCAAATAGCGGCCTTAGCATATTTTGTAAACAACAACAATGCTATCTATACACTGCCAGTGGATAGTTTTTATCCTGAGCTCGAGGTTCTTTAAGGCAGAGTATCAGTTGATTTCCATAGTTTGCACTACACGTCCATATACTACCAGTTACCAGCTGTATAAGGTGGACCCACTGTCTTTGGATGATTTAAAAGACCGCCATTGTTAAATGACAAGTCAAAATCCAAAATGGCTCGTAACGGTCTCGGCAAATCTACAAATATTTTAGTCAAATCAGACTGTAAATGACAGTGGCAATTGGATGTATCATTTTACATTGGCTGATATTTATACAGTTTAACAATGACTCTGTCAGAGCCATGTCTCCACAACGCTCGATAATATACAAACATATCTTACATCCACCATACAGCCCTTAACCAACGCTAGTGAAAATGTCATCACAAACTGAAAAGCTAACGCTAGCATAAATACTGATAATGGGACCCTTTTCGAAGCAACGAACACAAACAAGAGATTGCGATACCTCACATCACCACACAAATTGCCGAATATGACTTAAATAAATACTGGTGATTAACACTATTTGAGTGATTAACACTATTTGAGTTAATATAAATGAGGTTAGCATCATAAATACCTTTTCAAAAATGTCTGTATATTTCCAGTGATTCCCCCCAATACTGTTCACTAACCGACAGGGATTTATCTATAGATGCGTATGATATAGTGTAAACTACAGGTATGGATGTGTATTTGATAATTAAGCACAGATAATTAATGGAGTTTCTATAACCGGAATGGTAATTCGATACTTGTTAAAACAGTTTATTCGGGTAAAATACAACAAAATACTACAACAATATACTTCCTACTCATCAATCTATGTAAAAATCGATATAACGTTATCATATATTCTTGCAGAACATATCAAATTTAAGACAAAGACATTTTATATTTCTTACTTAATAAATGTGTTTTAATATCATGAACGTGCATACGTATATAATTGACTTCCATGTTTTGTATATATTACAGAACTAGAAGAACTTCCATCTGCAGCTGAAAGCACTACAGAACTCAAACTACGGTTACAGTTTTATATTTGGAAGTACAAACCAGCTTGTCATCTTGAGTGACTGAGCATTTTTTAGGTATACACTGTGTTGGAACTACTGGACCAGGCGTACATACACTGACCCAATTTGAAAACTTTACACTTTATTTGTTTGAATATCCGTTTTGTTAGCATACATTGCGTTGTAAGTTTTACACATGATTATCACGATTTCATTGCGGATAACGATTATGCAATTGTTTTCAAAATCGCCGGTCTATTCATGCGTCCAAGCATGCAAAACGTGTTCCTTACTGTGCACGTGCGCAGCAACAGGAGTTTTACTTACAGGTTTTACACCGACAAGTAATCATTTGCTGCTCAGCACTGATAATAAAAAAGTAATTTGCTTTTAAAAAACTTTTGCATTTAGTGATGCCACGTCTTTCTGAAGATCAGAGAAACCAAGCTATTGGTATGCTCAGGGCGGGTCAATGGTAAATAACGTCGCGCGTCATTTTGGCTGCTCCAGACAGACTATTCATAATCTTGTGAACCGGTACAACATTACTGGGTCTGTCTGAGATCGTGCTAGACCCGGTCGCGTACGTGCGACAACGTAACGTACTGATCGCGTTATCACGTTGACTCACCTACGTAATCGTTTTTTTACCAGCAACCATTACTGCTCGGCGTTACGGGGTTCATGCCCAGACGATCATAAATCATTTGAGACAGAACCAAGTTCCTATTCGTGCTCGTCGTCCATATACTGGACAGATTATCACACCTCGTCACCGAGCTTCCAGACTGTTATGGGCACGACGTCATTTGCATTTCACGCGCAACCCGTGGCAATCGGTACTTTTCAGCGATAAGTCGCGGTTTACTGTCAGCCATGCAGATGGTAGAATACGTATCTATCGCCGTAGAAATGAACGACTTGCAGATTGTTGTATTCGGCAGAGAGACATATTTGGTGGTGGCAGTATTATGGTCTGGGGTGGGGTAAAGGGAAATCTGAAAACTGATCTGGTCATTATCCAAGGAAATGTCAATGCTCAACGTTACATCAATGTTTTAAACAACACAATGATACCATTCATGCAAAATAAAGGACCTGGCACTTTCCACAATGACAATGCAAGGCCTCACACGGCGCGTATAACCACACAATTCCTTGCTCAAAATAACGTTAACGTCTTGCCTTGGCCCGCTTTATACCCGGACTTGAACCCCAACGAACACATATGGGATGAACTGGGTCGGAGGGCCAGGTCCAATCATCAAATTGATACCATACATGACCTCCAAAATGCACTTCTGTTAGAATGGCAACGTATTCCAAACGCGCTCATACAACGTTACGTAACTTCAATGAGGCGACGTATTCTGCAATGCATTCGTAAAAATGGAGGTCACACTGGTTACTGATGCTTTTTATAACATCACTTAGCGCACTCAGTCAGTAATTTCTTGTTTCCAAATGCTGTGTGATCATTTTCATTTTTCAGGAATTTTCATTTTGACCCCTCTGAACTCAATTGTTCATAAAAAATTATGCAATATCTGATTTTTATCCAATACATTACACAAACACATCGATATGGCATTGAAGCTTCGATGACAAAACCAATTAACCACGAATATACATTTATCAACAAAATATATACTTTTAAAGTCTATGTAAAGTTTTCATTTTGGGTCAGTGTAGAAGTGGATGCATAAACAGAGCAGATAACTACCTTGTGAGAGTTTTGCATGTTATGTTGCGTTCTACTGACGTCGGTGTTGACACAAAAGTGGTGAGATCATGAGAAGTGAGCTATTCAGAGCTGGGACGACACAGTTGGTTAGTTGTAACACCGCAATAAAAAGGTGCGCACTGTGTGGATCTTTCCTGAGCACGAGGGTTACACATCAGTGTTCACACATTTGTGTAATAGTATAAGTTGGGCTGACACAGCACGGATTACATATGTCGTATGTTTAGTAAATCTAAATTGGGTGGCCGAAAGTGTCATCCTGTCATCCGCCGTCGTCCATTTATCTTTGTCAAACACTGTTTGGATTTAAAACATCTTTGACTCGATACATCAAGAGATAAATAGTTTTCAAGGTTATTAAAATGGTCAAAAAGAAATAATATGGCCACCATTACAAACAACTGGTGAAACCATATACCGCTTCTGCTCAAGAACACCAATGTTTAATTTGACAGTTCTTTTTAAGAGTTGATTGTCCAAAGGTCCACTCTCATACTCTTTTTTATTTATTGAAACATGACAGTTTTTTTCTTTTGCAGAGCTCGTTCTGATATGTTGTGTCGCTTCTCGTAAACCATGATGACCGTCATTTTTTAAAATAGACAACATATTCAAACGATGTTTTTCGAGTGAAGTGCTAAAACAACTTCATGTGCATACGTTTTGCGTTAATCACATCAAAATAATATGTTAATTTCATCACATTTTCAAACTTTTAGTAGTAGGTAATGCATTTATTTGGAGAAAAAAAGCATGGAACGAATTCATTTTTGGAACAGGTGACGAACTTGCGTGTCACCCTACGTCAAAATAATGAGTTCTAAGTAATAGTTTTCCATACAAATTTAATAACTTTTTTATTGAATAAGTTCATATTGTTTTCTGCTAACATTATGTCGTCCGATTGCCTACTATACATTTTTAAAATACTTGGTGTTATTTTTGCATTGGTTTTGCTTAGACTCTAAGCGGTTCGATGCGGATGGATGCTCTTCAAAAAATTGAGGCACCCATGCCACGATAGAAGCAACTCGCGTATTCTAAACGTGTTAATACTGAATTACGTCTTTTTCTGCATTGCTTTGGGATTCAATATTAAATATAATACTTATTGTTGAAGGTGTTTGCATACATTTACTTCAAAATGATTTCTACTGTCATATTCACGTGTTTAACCGAGGAACTTACTGTTAGATAAGTTCCAAAGGGTCAAACGGCTACATGTAGTAGCTATGAAAGGACGTAAGTTGTTGGCATATCGAAGCTTGACGTGTTGAAGTTACGTAACAATGCTGATAAATATTGTTATTTTATCTTATAAAAAATCATGTCTCAGCTGACCTACAGCAATATTTATTTCAAATAGCCGTCAAATGTTGCATTGAAAACGTATTGCAGATAAACAAATAGTACGCGTTTATTTCGCGGCCCTGGGTAACCGCGTATAACGTTCGGGTGCAATATCTAGGTATTGCTCCACACTTGCGCCAATAAAAAGTCAATGGGACCATACGAAACTTTACAATAAGAATTTAATATTGCAGTTCCTAAAGATGCGGCGTAGAAAGCACAGAGTCTTGTTCCCTTTCCTGACTGCGTTGACGATGTATTTAACATGGAAAATTCTTTTTAGATGATGGCTCCAAGTACTTGGTCGCGTCGACAGTTTCAATTGTTTGTAGGAAATATGTATCATACAACTTGTCGCGGATAATGCGATTTGAATGACCTTGCAATGCGCGGCATTAAAGCTCACTTGACAAAATGTTCCCAATCTTCAATTGGATTATTGTCTTGTTGGCGGATACGGCATCGTGTTGGCTGGTTACAGGTCTGCTGAGTAGAGATTCGTCTGCAAAATAGTGTCATGTATTTTGAGTGCACACATGCAAACCTGTTAAATTAGATAAGGAAATGTATGGGTCAGGAACGGTGTGCTGAGAGTACTACTGAGAGTACTTCAGCAGATGACGAATGCCATCGTTCTAGCAAGAACTGTTGTATCTTGTCTCCAATGCAAGTTTGAATCAATATATTTATTTTCCCTTTGACAACACTATAACAACAGTTTTTACAAAAAACGAGAAAGCCTTTAACAAAGTCGAGCATAGTAATGACCTACTCGTCTCCCTCTGCATACTTAAAATTAGTTGCTTAATAGAGCTATATTACGTTATTCACTTATACTTATGTTGTGTTTTTTTTTAATAATACAAGTTTGAATAGCTGCTATACCAGTGTTACTTGCAGGTGAAGGTGGTCTTGTTTTAATAATAAAGATAGTTTTGTTATAAGCATTATCCCATTTTGATCCAGCTTTACTCGATTATGAAGCGGTTGGCATAATTTAGATCCATTTCGAGCGTGTTTTAACGATCTAATTCAATTTTCAGTTTACTTACGCGAGAAAAGATGTCACAGGAGTAAAAACAAATGTAAGTGTCAGTATTTCAAGGAAATTAGGCTATTGTTTCTTTTATTTTGTGGAGAAAATTCAGATTCGGTTTTGGTACGCCGGTCGTTATCCAATATGTGATCATTGCTAAACACAGACAACATATTTAAATGCTATATTCCTCGAGTGATGTGCTAAATTTAATACAATTTACTGTTCGTATTTATTGTGTGAACTATGATACAAATTGTTACGCTGAATATGATGTGGGCCCAACTACTTGTTCGCATCGACAGCCTAAAGTGTCAGTCTGTGGAGAGGTTCGCTGCTTCAAACCAGGAAAGCTTAACAATTCTGTATGAATTAATGACGATCCTGACATTGAGTTCCTTCCCTTTAACTATACCATGACTACTAAGTATTGACGACTATTCAATATTAACTGACAAAGTTGGGCCGGTTGTAAGAAGACTTGGTGAGCGAGTTCCTTTTTGTCGTACAACAATTGTGAATAGTTTTTAGCTCACCGAGTTAGTTTGACTGATAGTGTCCATCTGTCGTTGTTCGAGGTCGTCCGTCTTTCAATTATTTGTTTAAACGACCTCTCGTCATACGCTTCTTAAACCAGTTTAAACAACTTTCAGATGGAAACTCATTAGATCAAAGATGTTGTCGATTATTAGAATTAGGTCAAAGCGACCTTCAAGATGGCCACCAATACAAAAAAAAAGCTGACACATTATTATATCTTCACAAGAACTGCACGAGAGATTCTGACAATTCTTTTTAGAATTGAGCGTTAGGTACACAAGTTACAAGTTCATGCTCCGTGAATTTTCGTCTCCGTGAATTGTTCAAGAAACCCCCACAGCGACGCACATTTTGCGTAGCATTGAGTAATAGAGTTAATAAATAAACAAATAAAGTTTTACATTACTGTCAGTATTTCAAAACAAGTATAACATTATGTTGTTTCAGTGTCTATTTCATGTTTACGATTATGTCGCCGCTCGTAATCCAAGACGACAGTCTATGTAAACATATCAAAAAGATATAATCTTCGAGTAAATTGCAAATACAATGTTATGTTCGTATTTCTGGTGTGAAGAACGATCAAAGTTGTCTTTTAACTATTCAACTTTGAAAATGAATTTAGTGTTTTGATGGTGTGTTCAGAACAGGTTGAGAGTGACATGGCTACCAACTGCTTGCTCGCATCGGCAGCCACAAGTGTCTGTCTGTGGAGAGGTAGGTTACTCCAAACTAGGAAAGCTAAATAATACAGTATGATCTAATGTCGAGCTTGACATTGAGTTGCTTCCCTTTAACTATACTATGCAAACTGGGTATTAAGGACCATTCAATATTTACTGACGGATTTGGGTCGGTTGCAAAATCACTTGGTGAATGAGTACATTTTTGTCGCACAACACTTGCCGCGTGATGTTTTCAGCTCAACTGAGCCAATCGCTCAGATAAAGCTATTTCGACCGATAGGGTCCGTCCGTCGTCCGTCGTTGTCCGACGTCCTCCGTTTATAAATTACTTTTGCTTAAACTACATGTACCTATCGTCAAAAATGTTTGAAACGATTGTAAGCAACTTTCACAAGGAAACTCCTTAGACCAGTGACTTTCAATATTATTAATCTTAGGTCATAGAGACATCCAAGCTTGCCGCCAATACATCAAATTATATGTTCGTATTGCTGGTGTGAATTATGACCAAACTTGTCTTTTAAATTTGTAACATTTTTAACTTTGAAACTGAATTAGTGGTTCATCCGGTACCCTTTTCTAACTGTGTTGATGGTGTGTTCAGAAAATATCGTGTGTGATATGGCTACCAACTTCTTACTCGCATCGACAGCTTCAAGTGTCTGTCTGTGGAGAGGTAGGTTACGCCAAACCAGGAAAGCTAAACAATCCAGTATGACTAATGACGATCTTGACATTGAGTTGCTTCCTTTTAACTATACTATGAAAACTTAGTATTAAGGACCATTCAATGTTTAATGACGGAGTTGGGCAAGTTACATGAAGACTTGGTGAATGAGTTCCTTTTTGGTGCAGATGCAGTTCCGACGGCTCAGATTGAGCTATTTCAACCGATAGTGTCCGTCCGTCGTCCGTCGATGTCAGACGTCGTCCTCATTTTAATTAATTTTGCTTCAACAACTTCTCGTCATACGCGTCTTAGACGATTTTAAGTTTCACATGGAAACTCAATTAAGCAATGATGACAACCACAACTTAAAATAGACAAAACCATATTACAATTAATTCATTTTGAGTTTTCTAATTTCATCTGCAGTTTTTTCCGGACTTAGAACGATCAGTAGGCATATTATAATAGTATATCTTCTCAAGAACTTGAAGATAGATTCTGACAATAATTCTTTTTAAAATTCGTCGCTAGGTTCACAACTAACAAGTTCATGTTTTTCATCTCCGCGGATTGTTCAAGAAACCCAACATTTTACGTAGCATTGAGTTATATATGTGACTAAATAAAATCTTACATTGATGTCGGTATCTAATTCACAGTTGTGGTTTTGTCGCCGCTCGTAATCCAAGATGGCCTCCAATGCTAACATATCAAAATGATTTATTCTTTGAGTAAAATGCAAACACAATTTGATGTTACGTATTTCTTGTGTGAACCACGATCAAAATTGTACTTTAACTTTGTCAAACTTTCAACTTTGAAAATGGATTTAGCGTTGCAGTCCGATACCATTTTACAACTGTGTTGATTGTGTGTTCAGAATAGGTCATGTGTGATATGTTTACCAACTACAGACTGGCATTGACAACTTCAAGTGTCGTCCGTGGAAAGATATGTTACTCCAAACCAGGAACGTTAAACAATCCAGTACGAATGAATGACGGTATTGACATTGATTTGCTTTCCTTTAACAGTACTATGAAAACTGGGTATTAAGGATCATTCAATATTTACTGACGAAGTTAGGGCGGATGCAAAAAGACTTGGTAAATGTGTTTCTTTTTGACACACAACACTTGCCGCGTGAATAGTTTTTGTTCACTTGAGCCGATGGCTCATATTGACCTATTTCCGCCCGTCTTTGTCCGACATTTTCCGCATTTCGATTAATTAGAATATGTTTTTTTAAGATTATTAAAATTAGAGCAAACAGACATCTAAGATGGCAACAAATACATAAAATAGCCGAACAATTATTATATCTTCTCAAGAACTGCAAGATAGATTTGGACAATTCCTTTTTGAATGATCATTAGGTACAACACAACTAACAAGTTTCTTTTGTTCGACACCCGCCGCGGCGAAGCACATTTGATTTAGCATTGAGATGTAACTACATAAAATCTTACCTTGCTGTCGGTATTTTATTACAACAAGACAATTAGGTTGTGTGTTGTTTCAGTATCTATTTCATATTTCATATTTGTGGTTTTGTCGCCTTTCGTAATCCAAGATGGCCTTCAATTCTAACATCTTAAAATGATGTAATCTTCGAGTAAAATGAAAATATATGTTCGTATTTCTGGTGTGAATCACGATCAAAATTGACTTTTAACTTTGGCAACATTTTAACTTTGTAAATGAATTTAGTGATGCAGTCCGGTAGCCATTCCCAACTGTGTTGATGGGGTGTTCAGAACAAGTCGTGTGTGCTATGGCTACCAACTACTTGCTCGAAGCGACCGCTTGAAGTGTCTGTCTGTGGAGAGGTAGGTTACTTCAAAACAGGTAAGCTACAAAATCCAGCATGAATTAATGACGATCTTGACACTGAGTTGATTCCCTTTAACTATACTATGAAAACTGGGTATTAAGGACCATTCAATATTTACTGACGGAGTTTGGCCGGTTGCACCAAGACTTGGTGAATGAGTTTGTGTCACAAAACACCTGCCGCGTGAATAGATTTTAGCTCAGCTGAGCCAACGGGTCAGATTGAGTTATTTTGACCGCTAGTGTCGTCCGTCGTCTGTCAATAAGATGCAGATAAGCGTGAAACAGCAACATCACAAAACGATGAATATGAGACAAGAATAATCGATACCGTCACATGTGAATCAGACAACTCAGTGAGGAAACACTGTCATATGACAGGGTCAAAAATGAATAAAAATGGAACTGAAAAGTCGGAGTTAACTAACTACGAAGCAGTTAGTTAAATGGAGCGAGAGCAAGTGAATGGTGAAAAATTGGAATCAGAAAAAACACAAAAAAAATGTAAAACTGAATAAAAATGGAACTGAAAAGTCAGAGTTAACTAACTACGAAGCAGTTAGTTATATGGAGAGAGAGCAAGTGAATGGTGAACAATTGGAATCAGAAAAACGACAAGAAGATAATTATGGGATTATTGACTCGAAAGTAAATTCATTGCAAAGAGAAACAAATTGGAAAAGGGGAAAGAATACTTTTTTAGCTCTACTGGCCAAAGGCCAGCGAAGCTTATGGGATGGTGTGTTGTCCGTTGTCCGTCCGTCGTCCGTCCGTTTACCTTTGCTTGTGTACACTCTAGAGGCCACATTTCTGATGCAATCATCATGAAACTTTGTCAGATTGTTTGTCTCAATGAAATCTCGGTCAAGTTCGAAAATGGGTCATGTGGGGTCAAAAACTAGGTCACTAGGTCAAATATTGGAAAAACCTTGTGTACACTCTAGAGGCCATTTTTTTTACTCGAGCTTACTGCAACTTTGTCAGAATGTTTGACTTAATAATATCTTGGTCAAGTTTGAAAATGGGTCACATGGGGTTAAAAACTAGGTCACTAGGTCGATACTTGAAAAACCTTGTGTACACTCTAGAAGCCGTATTTATGACCCAATCTTGATGAAACTTTGTCAAAATGTTTGTCTTAATTATATCTTGGTCAAGTTCAAAAATGGGTCACATGGTGTTAAAAACTAGGTCACTAGGTCAAACTTTGGAAAAACCGTGTGTACACTCTAGAGGCTATATTTTTGACCCGATCTTGATGCAACTTTGTCAAAATATTTGCCTCAATAAAATCTCGGTCAAGTTCAAAAATGGGTCATGTGGGGTTAAAAACTAGGTCACAAGGTCAAATACTTGAAAAAACTTGTGTACACTCTAGAGGTCATATTTGTTATCCAATCTTGATGAAACTTTGTCAAATTGTTTATCTTAATTATATCTTGATCAAGTTCGGAAATGCGTCACATAAAGTTAAAAACTAGGTCACTAGGTCAAATATCGGAAAAACCTTGTGTACACTCTAGAGGCCATATGTTTGACCCGAGCTTGATGCAACTTTGTCAGAATGTTTATCTTAATTGTTTGTCTCAATGAAATCTCGGTCAAGTTCGAAAATGGGTCATGTGGGGTCAAAAACTAGGTCACTAGGTGAAATATTGGAAAAACCTTGTGTACACTCTATAGGCCATATTTTAGACCCGAGCTTGATGCAACTATGTCAGAATGTTTGTCTTAATTATATCTTGGTCAAGTTTGAAAATGGGTCACATGGGGTTAAAAACTAGGTCACTAGGTCAAATACTTGAAAAACCTTGTGTACACTCTAGAGGCCATATTTTTGACCCGATCTTGATGAACCTTTGTCAGAATGTTTGTCTCAATGAAATCTCGGTCAAGTTCAAAAATGGGTTATGTGGGGTCAAAAAATAGGTCACTAGGTCAAATACTTGAAAAAACTTGTGTACACTCTAGAGGTCATATTTGTGACCCAATCTTGATGAAACTTTGTCAAATTGTTTATCTTAATTATATCTTGATCAAGTTTGGAAATGGGTTACATGAAGTTAAAAACTAGGTCACTAGGTCAAATATTGGAAAAACCTTGTGTACACTCTAGAGGCCATATTTTTGACCCGAGCTTGATGCATCTTTGTCAGAATGTTTGTCTTAATTATATCTTGGTCAAGTTTGAAAATGGGTCACATGGGGTTAAAAACTAGGTCACTAGGTCAAATACTTGAAAAACCTTGTGTACACTCTAGAAGCCGTATTTCTGACCCAATCTTGATGAAACTTTGTCAAAATGTTTATCTTAATTATATCTTGGTCAAGTTCAAAAATGGGTCACATGGTGTTAAAAACTAGGTCACTAGGTCAAACTTTGGAAAACCGTGTGTAGACTCTAGAGGCCATATTTTTGACCCGATCTTGATGCAATTTTGTCAGAATATTTGTCTCAATTATAGCTTGCTAAAATTCTAAAATGGGTCACACAGGGTCGAAAACTAGGTCACTAGGTCAAATACTTGAAAAACCTTGTGTACACTCTAGAGGCCATATTTTTGACCCGATCTTGATGAAACTTTGTCGAAATGTTGTCTTATTTATATTTTGGTCAAGTTCGCAAAATGGGTCCCATGGGGTCAAAAACTAGGTCACTTGGTCAAATACTTGGAAAACCTTGTGTACACTCTAGACGCCATATTTTTTTTCATTCGATCTTAACCAAACTTTACCAGATTGTTAATGTCAATAACAGCTCGGTAAAGTTTGTTTTTAGCTTATGGGATGGTGTGTTGTCCGTTTTCCGTCGTCTGTCTTCCGTTTACTTTTCTTGTGTACACTCTAGAGGCCACATTTCTGATGCAATCATCATGAAACTTTGTCAGAATGTTTGTCTCAATGAAATCTTGGTCAAGTTCAAAAATGGGTCATGGTGGGTCAAAAACTAGGTCACTAGGTCAAATACTTGAAAAAATTGTGTACACTCTAGAGGTCATATTTGTTACCCCTTCTTGATGAAACTTTGTCAAATTGTTTATCTTAATTATATCTTGATCAAGTTCGGAAATGGGTCACATGAAGTTAAAATCTAGGTCACTAGGTCAAATATTGGAAAAACCTTGTGTACACTCTAGAGGCCATATTTTTGACCCGAGCTTGATGCAACTTTGTCAGAATGTTTGTCTTAATTATATCTTGGTCAAGTTTGAAAATGGGTCACATGGGGTTAAAAACTAGGTCACTAGGTCAAATACTTGAAAAACCTTGTGTACACTCTAGAAGCCGTATTTCTGACCCAATCTTGATGAAAATGTGTCAAAATGTTTGTCTTAATTATATCTTGGTCAAGTTAAACAATGGGTTACATGGTGTTAAAAACTAGGTCACTAGGTCAAACTTTGGAAAAACCGTGTGTACACTCTAGAGGCCATATTTTTGACCCGATCTTGATGCAATTTTGTCAGAATATTTGTCTCAATTATAGCTTGCTAAAGTTCGAAAATGGGTCACACAGGGTCAAAAACTAGGTCACTAGTTCAAAAACTTGAAAAACCTTGTGTACACTCTAGAGGCCATATTTCTGACCCGATCTTGATGAAACTTTGTCGAAATGTTGTCTTAATTATATTTTGGTCAAGTTCGAAAATGGGTCCCATGGGGTCAAAAACTAGGTCACTAGGTCAAATACTTGAAAAACCTTGTGTACACTCTAGACACCATGTAGTACGACTCGATTCATCAATGGTATAACAGCCAGTAGAGCGTTCACAGGCCCTCTTGGGCCTCTTGTTGGTTCATAGGAAGTTACGGAAAGGGGAACCACATTTGATACAAAACAATGAAGGCCAGATCAAACCTAACACAAATGGAAATGGTCGCAATGCTGATAGAGTCAATCATTTTGTTGAAAGTGTAGTGACAAATAAATCTTCTTATGAATTATCACAGGCAGAAATATAATTACTTTCGCGTGGTTTAAAATTCATCCCTGACAGTAAGAAAATAGACAAAATCAAAATATTGTCTGATTTGGCAGAATGGGAGAGGAGAATGAGGTTGCGGGAATTCCTTTATGACCAGGAAGATAATAATTCGAAAGGCAGGACTGACTTGCAAGAAAGATTCAAACTTCCGAAAAATAGTAGTTTTACCACAAGCAAAGGCAGGGATATGTGGCTAGACCTTTACATTGAATTGGTGAAGAATGATATCGTGAGCAGTTTAAAGAAGTTATGTAAATTTAACATTTCCCAAGATGAAGAAGAAGCATTTAAGTCCCTTTTACACAACAAAAACATTGTGATCCGCCCAACGGACAAGGGCTCTGGAATAGTAGTGTTAGATAAGGAGAATTATATTGAAAGCCTAGACAAAGAGATGAACGTAAGTGATTCTTACAGGGAGGCTGATGGGGATACAACAGCCTCTTCCACGAAAGAAGTAAAGAAACTTGTTAACAAGATGTATAGGGAAGGTGCCATATCAAAATACATGGAGATGTACCTTTTACCAAGATACCATAAAAAACAAGTACGTAATATTGAATTAAATTTCCTTTTGAAAGACTATACAGATATGAATATATATCTGTTACATTTCTTGTCCTAGCTCAACTAAATTTAGGAAATGGTTTTCTTATAGTATGTTGAAAACGGTTACGTATTTAATTTTGTCTTCTGCAAATTCTGGGCTCCCATTGAACCCAAATTGTGATGGCCCTTAAAATGTGTAATAAAGACAGATCTAGGTTTGTGTGTGTAAGCTGTTGTATTTATCAATAATATTGGTTTGAGTTTTTCTTATAGCATTATGCATCTTATTCATACTTCACCCATATTGGGGCATGGGCTCCCTCCTTCCCACTTTCCCATATGACCCGTTTTTGTTTGTTTACATATTTCTGTGTTGTTTTGGTAAATTCTTACACATATAGTTATGTTGCTCCCCACCCCCTGCCTCCGCTCTCTCAAACCCCCGCCCCCGACTCGAAACTCGATATATATTTGTTTACATATTTCTGTGTTCTTTGGTCAATTCGTCTTACATATATAGCTATTTACTTCTGTTGCCCGCACTCCCGCCCTCACCCGCCACCCCACTCGAACTCGATTTTTTTTATATATTACTGTGCTGTTTGTTCATTTTTTAGACATATAGCTATGGTTCCCCCTCCTTCCCCACCCCGTTTCCCCCCCCCCCCCCGCCTCCCCCACACACAATCAAACTAGATTATTATTTGTTTACACATTTAGCTGTTGTTTTGGTCAATTCCTACACATATAGCTATGTTGCCCTCCCCCCACCCTGCATACCCCACAGACTCAAAACATTTTATTACAAGTTTTATGTTGTTTTGGTCAATTCTAACACATATAGCTACATTATGTTGCACCTGCTACCGACTACCCTACTCCACCCTGCCCCGCTTCCGCCCCCCCCCCCCTTTCACTCGAAACTCGATTTTATAAAAATATGTTTGTGGTTGTTTCTTACATATATAGCTATATAGCTATGTTGCCCGTACCCTCCGATCCCCTCCCCCGCCACCCCCATTCGAAACTCGATTATTGTTTTTTACATATTTCTGTGTTGTAGTTGGTCATTTCTTACACGTGTAGCTATGTTGCCCACCAGCCTCCCCCGCCTTCCCCACCCCGCCTTCCCCCTCGCCCCCATCACACGCTCAAAACTAGATTATTTTTTTCTACATATTTATTCTTAGTCATACAGCTATATTGCATCCCCTGCCACCAATCGCCCGGCCCACTCCCCCACCCGACCGCCTCCGACCGCCACCGACCGCCCCTGACCGCCACGACCGACCGACCGCACCCGATCGCCCCCCGTCCCCTCCGCCGCTCCCCCTACATTTAAAACTCGATTTTTTTATTTAAAATATTTGTGTGGATGTTTTGGTCATTTCTTGCACATATAGCTATGTTGCCCCCCCCCCCCCCACCCCATCCCCCCACCACCCATTCAAAACTTGATTTTTATTTTTACATATGAATGTGTTGTTTTGATCAATCCATACACATATAGCTATGTTACCCGCACTCTCGCCCTCCTTCGCCTCCGCCCCAACCCTCCCCCACCCCAACCCACCCCCACTCGAATATATATAGCTATGTTCCCCCACCTTCTCCACCCACACTCAAAACATTTTTTACATATTTCTGTGTTGTTTTGGTCAATTCTTACACTAGCTATGTTGCCCGCACCTTTGCCCTTCCCCGCCTCCGCCCCCACACCCCCACAACCGAAATTCAATTTTTTTAACACATTTCTGTGTTGTTTTGGTCATTTCTTCCACATATAGCTATGTTGACCACCTTCCCCGCCTCATCCACCCACCCCCATCCCCACTCGAAACTCGATTTTTATGTATTTACATATTTTTGTGTTGTTTTGATCAATTCTTACACACATAGCTGTGTTGCCCCCTCCTCCTCCTACATATTGTATGCCCTGAGACCTTTCAAATTTTATTTATATTTGTATCATGGGTGGTATATCGCAACGTGACAAAGCAAATGTGGATGTGACCTTGACCCTCCCCTCAAAGGGCAGACAACCTAATAATGTTTACCTTCAACTTTTACGTTTAGGCCACTTTTTCGCAAATTGTAAGCACTAAGACCTTTCAAACTTTGCTTATAGTTGTATCTTGAGTGGTACATTGCAACGTGACAAAGCAAATGTGAATGTGACCTTGACCCTCTAAGCAAGGGGCAGATAACTAAATAATGTTTACCTTCAACATATGCAAACTTTCTCACAAACTTTATCACAATGTGTCAAAAATCAAATGTGGCTGTAACTTTCACCATCCAAGCAAAGGCAGATAACTTTAATTGTTACATTTACATCACTTTATCATGAACTATAATTATGCACTAGATGCTTTAAACTTAGTTTATAGCTTAATATTTGGAAGACACAAAACATTCTATTTTGCTTTGACATAGTTGTGTCTTGATCTTGACCTACTTTTGTGAAGTTGATGTTTTTTTGTGTTTTCTTATAGAATGGCATTTTGTTTTTAAACAAATGCACTTAAATGTCATCTCAGCAAACTGTAAACTCCATTGATTTTAGGTATTAAAATATTGACAAGCTTTCATTTAAACATCATTTATCTTTTATTTTTAAGTCTCGCCCCCGTTAGGCGAGACATATGAATCCACGGATTTCTTGTTTATCTTTATCTCTTTCATATTTGTGTTTTTGTGCCTTTTGTGCTAATAAAGTTGACTGTGCATTGTTCTCTTTTAACGAGTCTTTTAAATTTGTAAAATTTTCCAGATGGCTTACGTTTTCTTAGGTTTTCTGCGTAGTAAACCCAGATGTCGGTTTCCTTAAATTTCTACTGTCTTGGCGATGCGCTTAGAACAGGTCATTCGTATGGGTCTCACGTACTGGCTCGCATCGACTGTTCCGATTGTCCGTGGAGACGATAGGATGTATACACCTCAATATAACTTAAGGATCAGAAATTAGAACAGTAATAAAGAATTAATCTTTGATATTAGGGATTTCATATTCAAATAAAATGTAAATACATTTGTGTAACGTAACAATTGTAAAAGAATACATCTAAACCTAAAAACTGAAAAACGACAGCACATTGTTCAATTACAGCTCTTTAATAAATGAGTATATGTATACATACTTATTGGATAGAGGGAATTGACTTGAATGGCTTGCTCTTCGGTGCGTTTGATTAGCACGGAAAAAGTATGGGCCACTTCCGCAGATGACGATGTGTATCTTTCTGGCATGACCTGTTTTTTTTTTGTCAAATGCCCGAATACACTATTTGTTTTCCTACTGACACTATGCCACATGAATGCCACATGAATTTGTTCAAAAGGTGATACTGGAAACGTGTCAGAGGCCTTAAAATGTCGTGCATAAATATAATGGCAAACTGGATTGAACTGAGTTGCTTAATACATATGGAAATAAATAAAATGCCTCTCTTTTATTGCCGCTGAATTTTGAATAATGAAAGTTTGATATACTGCCATACATGTAGTATTTTCTGATGGTGGTGGTCCTTGGCTACTTATACACATCCATTACCATAACGTGATCCCAGTCTTAACGTTCATACCCCACCAAACCCCTTCTCTAAGAAGCGAAAACGGAGTTGGCTGGGGTATTAAATACAGCCTTAATAAGTGTTCATATTGTAAAATTAAAACATTTAATAATTTTAAACAGGTTGTCGCATTTTTTCAGTAGACAGCGTTTTAAACGTGTATTATTGTCGAAATATCCGTTATATAATCCTGCTAATATAAGCTTTTCCATCGCCTAATTGAATTAAGGCGGGATAATGAGCATTGATTGTTTTAATTATATTTATTTTCTACATCGACATAATTTAATCTACTTTTTTTTTCCGAACAATAAATAGGCAATACTACCTACAGGTTAGCTTAAATCGCTGTTACCTTGTCTTCAACGCCAATATTGACAAGACAGTGCAAATAACAGTACATCCATCCAAGGAAATTTCTAACAACAAAGTCCACATCTAGCGAATTAGCGAACGATACACTTAACGGTTGTTGTTAAGCTGTATAAACTTCATACTCAGAAACACTTTAGGATGTACTCTGCATTTTACGGAACAACCACGGCAGTTGCAGCCAAAGTGAAAATCAATCTATTGTACGACCGAGCTGTGAGTCTGATATTACGATTTATCCTGTCATATTAGTTTACACATCACTTCCAGTAAAAGAGGTTACAAAACACCACGAAAGACTGATACGAAAGCTAAACAATCCAGTTTGTGTTAATGACGATTGAATAATAGAGTGAATATTTAATGACGGAGCAGCTCCATTGACATTGCTGTCTGTATTTCAGTGAAGCTGAACAACTTTATTTATTTTATGCATCTCTTTCAGATTTATGTGGGTTTTATTTGTGTTGTCGCCGTTTGTAATCCAAGATGACCGCCATTACCAAATGATATCCTCTTCTAGTGAAAAGCTAATAACATGTCCTAGACATATATCTTGAGTAATTTTCATTTAAGATTTTTAATATGACAAAGTGCAGTCCTTGAAGTTGTGGCGTAAAAGCGAAAAATCCGGTACACTTTTCCGACTGTGTTAAACATGTGTTTAGAACAGGACGTGTAGAGAGTGTGATGGTGACTACCACGTATATACTCGCCTCGACAGTTTCAAGTTTATGTACGTGGAGAGAGAGATTGCTTGAAATCAATAAAGACTAATTCATAAGCTAAACAATCCAATAAAAGTTAATGACGATCGGGAAATTGAGTTGAACATTTTGTTTAATATAAAAGTCTGAACATACATGTCAACGTAAATGTATCATGTAAAGAAGTTCTGGGTACATGTAAAGAAGTTCTTCTGTATAATGTTTAATGGCTTTTGAATATTTGATTTATTTTCATACCTGTCAAGTTTCAAGCATTGGGCGCGAGACACATTTTAAGTTCTCACACATTCTGAAAAGTTAACCAAATTGTTTATTGTCTGCGATTTATTTAATAATATTGTGTTTATTTTATACTAAAACTCGATGAAATTAGTATAATTTAACCAGCATTTCTGCATCGTTTCTGTATAGTGTGTGACTTAAATGAAGTAATTAACATGCATGATCATATGTAGTTTTAAGAGTCATCATTGTACAATTACACCCCTAAGCTAGCATTCACGAAATTCAATCACAGACCGTGGGAAAAACAACAACTGCTAACCCTCTAACAAAGAGGCAATCCCAAGACGCAACCATCCCTCGAACCCTATCTCAGTCTTTGTTTCAACTGGGCATTGACAGCTATGTATTTTGCATCATGACATTTTCTTTTCACAAAAACTCCGTCAAGGTGGTTTGCCCCAAACCAGAAAGACTCATACAAAAACTAAACAATCCATTGTGAAGTATATAGGTTGTTTGCTCCAAACCAGAAGAGCTTAACAATCCAGTATGGATAAATAACAAATGCGACATTGCGTTGCTTCCCTTTATCTATACTATGAACACTGAGTATTAAGATCATTCAATGTTTACTGACGGAGTGGGGTCGGTTGTAAGAAGATTTGTTTAGCTTGTTATTTTCTTGCACTGCTTATACGAATTCTCGCCGCAAGTTTAAACAATGTTCACACAGAACACAGAACATCCTTAGATGAATGTTTTTCTAGATTGTCAAAATAAAGTCAAATGGTCATCCAAGATGGCCACGTTGCAGACATGCCGAAACGTTATATCTATCTCAAGACATGTTGACAATACGTAATAGATAGAGTATGGTCTCATTGAGTTGGTTAATTTAAACACGCCCATCGAGGTGTTTAAATTAACCAACGCGATGAGACCATACTCTATGTTTTTGTAGCTTGTCCAATTCAGCCCCATGCCATACTCTAACTTCCAATAACTGGTAGTTGTAGTACACAATTTATTCTGACAGGCGTTATTTTCATTTAAACGATTTACACCTGTGCTATTACAATGGGAATTTTTAGTAACCATGCTACACGTTTTAGATTGTATCGTTAAGTACACAAATATCATGTTCGTGTTTTCATCTTCATGAACTTTTCATGAAGGCCACCACGGCTAGGCAAAGTTTACATAACATTGATTTATAAAGATAAAAGTATAAAAATAAAATTGCACTACTTGGAAAAATTCTGCAGATGATGAATGTATCGCTTAAGCACGACCTTTTGTTTCCTGTCTAAAACAAGAGGCCCAAGAGGGCCTGTGAACGCTCTACTGGCTGTTATACCATTGATGAATCGAGTCGTACTACAATTTATGGCTTTCTTAAATTTTTTATGAAATTATTCACTCTGGAATTAATTTTGCTGTAAATTTTAGTATGTAATGTACGTACATTTTACATAAAGACAAAATAAGAAGAAAACAGTATAATATATTGGCTTTAACAAAGAACAGTACACACCATGCTAAGTATATTAATTTATTTTAACACTTATCTAAAGATAAACAAAAATGAACATCTGTAACATAATATCAGTTAACAGTACCAGAATTATTGGTACATGACTACACGCTTATTAATCAAGTAGAAATGGGTTTTACAGTATAGCATCAAAAAATGTGACATAAATGGCATCGACAGAAAATGACATTGCACTTCATATATTGAAATTTATAATTTTGTTGTTAATACTACATTTATGTTAGAAGCATGTTTTTCTCCTATCACTCAAATTGAACTGAATTGTGATCACAAGAAAGGTCATATGATAAAAACAGGGATGAACATGCCATGCTCATCCTGCATTTACATCGAGATAAAATATGGAGAATCGGCCTGGAATCACCTAACCAGTACAACTGCAGACTTGCTGAAAATTCTAGAGACTCCATTTAGAGTTCGCATGCAGGGTCATGATGAAAACCTTTAATGAGCATGACAAAAAAGACAATGAACATGAAGTGAGCTTCTAGCCCTCTGCCTTAGCGGGATTTGCAGTCTTCCTGTTTTACTCTATTCATGAGGAAATGATGAATTGAATTGGGTTTTAAGGTACACAAACACATGAAAGGTTATATGGCGCCTAACGCACAAAACACATGAAAGGTTATATATGGCGCCTAACAGGCATGAACATGCCAGGCTCATCTTCCATGTACATCGAGATAAAATATGGAAAATGGCCTAGAACCTTCTCATCCTGAACTATAGAGTTGCTGCAAATTCTATCGTAGAAACTCTATTTATGCTGGAGCTATGTTTATTTTTCTGCCACTGCTCTTTTGATGTGAGCGAGATGGCACCTGAAACAATGCAGGGATCATGATGAAGGAAATGATGAATTTTCAGACGTATTTTTTCATGATGCGCAACAGTTTTCTATATGATAAGCTGTTCAAGTAAAAAGGCACAAGTGAAACACTGAGTTGATGTTTTTGTGACTCTTCGAAATGTACCCAAAAGAATGCAAATCCATTATTAAGGACATACAGTTGTAGTTTTCTTCTGTGCTTTGCCAAAAAAAAATGCAAGAAACATTATGGATTCAGAAGGAAATTAAATTTAAAAACTGTGCTAACTATTATGTTCTGTGCTTTGGCAAAACAAAATGCAAAAAAAATTGAGAATCAGTATGAAAAATAACACAGGCATGTATATTGCTTTAGACATGCACAACTTCAATTTGAAAAAATAAATATGATGAAACAAAAATAAACGAATAAGCAGTCAGTATTATAAATGACACGATGACCATGTTTTTATTCAAGTGTAGATGGATTGAACTGAATTGAAATGAATTGGGTTTTAAGGTGCACCAACACATGAAAGGTTATATGGCGCCTAATATGAATGAACGTGCCAGGCTCATTCTCAATTTACATCAAGGTAAAATATGTAGATGGGCCTAGAACTTTATTACCTTCAGAACTGCAGAGTTGCTGCAAATTCTATAGTACTTACTCCATTTATGATGGACCCACATTTTCAGATTTCCATAAGTAGTGTCATCATAAGCGCTGTCATGATAAAGAAGTTGAATGAGCATGATAAAAAATGAATGGGGTGGGCAACCACACCCGGGAATTATTGAAGTGTACATAAAATAAGACTATTTCTGAGATTTCATCGATTTGAACTGTTCCATTTTTATGTAAACTGTTAGTATTGTTGTCTATATCACAAACATTGAATTGATGATAAAAACTGTAATTGCATGTATATATATGTTTCTATTTCTATACTTTTCAGATCATCTTTGTAGAAGTGGTTAAAAGTTCCTTTAACTTTGTTGGATGTCCAGTAATCATGTCCAGTTCTCTATAGCTTTGGTTGAGGTTATTTCTGTAAGCGTTTATGGCACAGAATAAGTTTTGCGATCCTGGAATGGTCACACTTGGAATATATATGCACTTTCAATTATGACACTTCTTCACTTATACTGGAACACAACACTAGATGTTTCCTTCCATGACGAGGTTGGGTTATATATGGTCTTCAACGATATGAATTCAGTTGTGTTTGCAGAATGACTTTTTTAATATGGAAATGCTGGTGGATAGTCTGTTGCAATTTGGAATAAATCATTTTGTATAAATCTTGTTGAACAATACATGAAAGCAATAGGTATTACAGCATAATTGTTCTTGTGCAGCTTTGGAAGCTTAATTATCACGTTTGAAGTTGTATGCACTACCGATGATGCTTCAGTAATTCTGGAACAAAACATTAATATGTCCTTGCATAACTCTGACTATACTCTATCTTCATGTGTTAACAATTACCACAGTTCTGAAACTGACTGAAATCAATGTATTCTGTTTGTGGATAGACTTCTCAAATGTTTACATCCTGATATTGCCTGTTGCAGTTGACGATATGTGCGATCATTATATCTTCATCAAGAACCAATGTTGACTTTGGCAAAGCTGTTCTTGTTGAGAAATGTCATGTAAAACCAAAGCTGTTATTTCCAAGCTTTTATGCCGAGTAATGTAATGTAACGTCACAGCTGTTATGTCAAAACTGTTATCTGTTATCTGGCTGCTGACCGTTTCAAGTCGATGACCATCTTCACCACTATTTGTGTTGCGCACTGTCCTTTTCACTGTATATTTAATTTTCTCTTTGTTGTACAGTGTGAGTGTACGATGTCATTGTGTTTGGGTGCTGTGGTTTCTATAGGACCTTTTTTCTCGTTTTCATTTAATGGCAAATCTGTTCTCTCAAAGAAAGCTTAAGTGACAAAGATGTTGTAAAACTATGTTCTTTTTTGACTGTCGTTACCATCTAAAACGATATAATATTACCATTGCTTTAATGTTTGATAATGTGAAGAATCCTTTTCTATTAAAAGTGCATGGCATTGTAATCAAGTGTTCACAGACCAGGTGCTTGTAATCTGACCATATCGCTATCTTCATATTACAGTCTTTCACGTCATCTTCGCCAAACTTGGTGTCATTATACAGGAAAATGATAATACAAGTAAAGCTAACATGTGAACAAGTTAACAAATAATACTAATAATACTACCTAGTATACAAAGTATGTTATTGATTTAATTAATCATGTTTTATCGTTATATTAATCATAAAACTTTGGTAACAGCTGATGTATTTAAAGTGACACAAGATAATCTTGACTTGTGATTAATTGAATTGAATTGGGGTTTTAAGGTGCACCAACACATGAAAAGGTTATATGGCGCCTAAAAGGCATAATAATGCCAGGCTCATCTTCCATGTACATCGAGATAAAATATGGAAAATGGGCCTAGAACGTTCTCACCGTGAACTGCAGAGTTGCTGCAAATTCTATCGTAGAAACTCCATTTAAGCTGGAGCCACATTATTGTTTTTTTGCCACTGCTCTTTTTTTTAAAGTCACAGATTTATTTAAACTGTTCTACATAATTTCCATTTTTACGAATCGTGACCACGTATTAATAGAAAAGTTCAAAACAATCTTATTTGGCATATTATTAATTGCTGATGATATTGCTCTGATAATATATAATTTAACCCTAGGCTACAGTAGAATATCTAAGATAAAACTAGAACTATCACTGAAGGTGATGAATACCCTTGCTTAAACAAAGTCAAAGGGTCATAATTTGTTAAATGACAATGGGTGATATAGAGGGACATAAGGTCATCAGTTGTTGTGTGTATATGAAGTTTGGGAACAACCGATTCAAAACTGTTTGAGAAATGGTAGTTATGGGATGCGACATGAAAGGACGTACACGACAAAAATGTGTTACGTGATGCGACGTTATGGACAACGTGATTACAATATATCCCCGATTTCACTTTATGAAAGCAGGGCTATAATGAAGGACACGACAAAAACGTGTTACATGAAGCGACTTTACAGATAATATGATTCAATATAGCCCCCACTTCATTATGTGAAAGCGGAGTATAATTAAATTCTGCCTTTTTATTTTTTACATATTATTTAAATATATGCATACAAACTTTAAGTTAAATCATGACTAATACTGAACTGGCGTTTATTTACAATTTGTTATAAATTGAATTGAATTGGATTTTAAAGGCGCACCAACACAAGAAAGGTTAGATGGCGCCAAACAGGGATGAACATGCAAGGCTCATCTTCCATTTACATCCACAATGGGCCTAGAACCTTCTAAACTGCAGAGTTGCTCCAAATTCTATTGTAGGCACTCCATTTATGCTGGAGCCACGTTTCTGCATTTGCATATGTGCTGTCATGAAGAAAACTTTGAATGAGCATGATAAAAAATGACAAAATGAACATGAAGGTGAGGTTCTACCCCTTTGCCTCTAGCAGGATTTGCTATGGTTGTATTATACTCCGGCAACCACACGGAGAGTATATTAATGATGATATAGTGGAAATGACAGATTTAATCTTATGACACAATATGTAAAAAAAATGTGATGTCATATTTTTACCTTTTGTTGTACAGTTAAAAAAAAGTATAATACACTGATGATCTTTATAACAATAACCTTTATTTCTAGTATCAGAAACATCCAATTATGCAGGATACAGTTTAAAGTGGAATGTGTCCATGGGACGTAAATGCCCCCATTAAATACAATCCGCAGAAATCTTAAGAATTGGAATTGAATTGGGGTTTTAAGGCGCACCAACACATGAAAAGGTTATATGGCGCCTAGCAGGCATGAACATGCCAGGCTCATCTTCCATGTACATCGAGATAAAATATGGAAAATGGGCCTAGAACCTTCTCACCCTGAACTGCAGAGTTGCTGCAAATTCTATCGTAGAAACTCCATTTACGCTGGAGCCACGTTATTGTTTTTCTGCCACTGCTCTTTTGATGCGAGCGAGATGGCACCTGAAACAATGCAGGGATCATGATGAAGACCTTTAATGAACATGAACAAAAAATGATAAAATGAACATGAATTTGGGGGGATTCTACCCCTCTGCCTACCCCTCCAAAGGGATCTGCAGTGGCCCTATTCTTTGCCCCGTGACCAAACGGGGCCCCCGGCAACCACACGGGGCTTAAGAAAAAGGGGCCTTAACTTTGCTAACACAAGGTTGATTTTGTTGGTGAAGTGATATGCACGTCTTGATGGATAAGCATCCTGTAAAGTTTTGAAACAATCGGTTGAAAACTGTGAGTAGAAATAAACACACAAAATGTTCAGGACGAACAGATGGATGGACATGTCTAATACTATATGCATCCTCACCATTTGGTGGTGGCATAAAAAAATTAATATGAATAACAAACTGCAATAATTAAAACAAAAGCTTCTTAATACAGAAAAGTTCATAATAACAAATGCATTGATGTGGTCAGTTAGCAATTAAAGTGCAGTAAAAACCTGTGCTCAGAGACCAAGTTTATGAAGAGATCTGTCAATAGAAGAGTAATATTATTAACATAGGTGGTCTTTTAATACAGTAGAGTTGACGTGTTCGTTGGCGGAGGGACTATAAACCTTAGAATTACACACACACACACATACAGTAGAGTTGTAATTTGAAACAATACATTGGGGAATGAAATGGTGATCAATATAGTGCAGTAGGAGGTCTCTTAATAGGTCTCTTTACCAAGTTTGATTACATATATACTGAAAAGTGGCGGTCAACCCATTTCCGACATAAACCGCCTTATTCCTACTGACTGCATTATGCAGTAAGTAGGAATAATTTTACACAGGTGGGTTGAAGAATAGAGTACTACTACATGAAATTGATATTGTTTTTTAAAATCATAAGCTGTTTATTGTCAATTTCCTAGATACATTCTGTGATGAATGAGTCTTTAATGAGCTATTGCAGAATAAACTAAGGCATGATCTGACCAAACACACTCTATCACTTCATTTTTGATGGATTCAATGTTTGAGTAAACATGATCAATAAGCGATCCTGAATCATGAGTCGCTTTCTGAACAACTTGCTTGCAATGAAATTGTTCTTCAATGAAGGCACTGACTGTATGTTCTTGTAAGATATCAGAATTGAAGTCGCCTTGAATTACAAATTCTGTATTGTATGTGACTGGTGACACAAACTCGAGTAAGAGTTTTTTCAAGGAACTTATTGAACATGAAGGAGACCTGTACAATGTAACAACAATTACTCTTCTCATGTCAAACAAAAGTTCTGTCAGAACAATTTCAAAATCTTGTTGAATGAGTGTTTTGTTTTGAACAACAGGGATACCTTCTTTAAAATACAATGCAATACCCCGGTGAGGTCTTGTGTTCCCACTTTGGTAACCGTCTGCTCTGAATAGCTGATATCCTGGTACATTCAAAGTATGCATTTCATCTTCAGCAGTAAGCCATGTTTCAACAAGACAAATCATGTTTGCATCTTGAACATTTGGTTCCTGGAAAATGTCATCTTTATGACTTTTCAAAGATCGAGTATTCAAAAACACAAGTTTTGCCAGAGTGTCTTGAATTTGATATAGTGGAATATAACACAAAGCAAGAACTTGTTTATTTCGTAACCTAGTCAATTCTTGTTTGACTTTTTCAGACACTGATATCTTTGTTTCATTTAGATTCAAAATATTGAGACCCTGTAGGGTTTTTGCTCTGCTAATGGCAACGTAGTGTGCATGAGAAAAGATTCGTGTACCAGACATGTCAATAACAACTTCATTTAAAGTGTCACCCTGTGATTTATGTATGGTTTTGGCTGCAGATTGGCGAAGTGGGAATTGAATTCTCAGAAATGTCTTTCTGAAGTAAACAAAGTTTCTTTTGATATCAAAAATGGGTGTCCAAGAAGGATCAATACCAATATGATATAAATGTCTGTATTTAGCACGCCATTCAGAACCTACGTTTTGGTCATAGAATTTTACCCAAACAATACTTGGTCTATTTGTATTTTGTTGTTTGCTTTCTATGAATTTAATACAACAACTTGAACCATTGGCTAATCCATCATTAACATCAAGATTTGCACATAGATCATACGTCATTCCAACAGCTATACCTAGTTTCTTTTGCAAACCAGCCGTTTTTGACGCATCATTTGGCAACCTAGAAATCAGTTGCTCTTTTACAGATTTAGTATCATCTCCTATTACAGTATCCAAAGCTGTTGTGACAGTTTTTATACTAGGTGATAATTGAAATGCTTCCTTGTTAAATAAATCCACGCTTGCATTTGTGCTGAAAAGGTGAATAGCATTCTTTGGATAATTTGGATTTGTTGTTTTTATTTCACGCTTTTTAAGAACTTCTATATCGCTTTGTTGATGCTTTCCTTCACGTAATCTATTCAAAATCTCTGCAAATTCCTTGTCATCTTTTTGTCTCATGATTTCGTCAAGTTCATGCATTGCAAATAATTCCTGCCACAAATTTGTTGCAAGAGGACCGAAGTTGTTTTTTAAGTTTTCAAAAATCCATCCATCCATAACAGGCTTCAGTTGAAACAAGTCGCCAATCAGAATCATGTGAACACCGCCAAAAAATAAAGTTGAACCTTTAATTTGTTGAAGCCTGTGATTGATTAGCATCAGCATGTTGTGTCCAACCATTGAAACTTCGTCAATCATTACAACAGCGAGATCTCTGTATATGGTTCGCAAGGTGTTAAGTGTGTCACTATCTAATGGTTTGATGCAGTAGCCTTGACTAGCAGGGATACGAAATGCTGAGTGGATAGTCATGCCACTTATGTGAAAAGCAGCTTTTCCAGTAGGTGCACACAAAAGTACTTTGCATACATCAGGATTGTCACCTGCCGAAGTAGACAAATGTCGCAACAATGCTTCATGTAAAGCCGAGACAACTACTGATTTTCCAACACCTGCACCTCCAGATAGAAATACATGTAAAGGCTCCAGGTTTTGTTTGACACTTTGCAGAACATGCTGGAAGAACTCGTGTTGCTTTCTATTTAGTGAATGTACAAGAGATCTATAATTTGCATCAGACATTCTTTTTGTATTAACAGTAATATTTACCAGTGCTACTGAACTACCAATATCATTTCCTAAGTCATACTGACGTTGTACTTCCGGACGATCTGGATCAAAATAAACAAACTGCTCACTTGCCACTGAACCCGTCTGCAGATCATCAGATTCTCTTTGCTCATTGCTTGGTGCTATTTCATCGAAGTTCAAGTCATCAGCAGCCCTTTTCATTGCCTCATTTAACTGATCAACATTTTTCTCATATTCTTTGACTTTAAAGTCTATGAAATTCTTCAAAGCAAAGTAATGATCTTCATAAGAACTATGTGCACCTAAAACATCTTCACTCTCATTACGCCATGGATGAAATAATAACAGTTTTTCTCTGTAATAGTTTTCTGGATCCACTTTTAGTGAATAACGAACATAACGTAATACTTTAGGTTTTTTTCTGGATTTAATTCTGATGCCACTTTTCAATGTGATTTGTATTCCTTCCTCAACTAACATGTCTGGATGAATTTCTTCAGGCTCATTTCTTTCATCATCATTATGCTCATTTTCTTCATGAAACATGTCATCAGATGCTGGATATATGATTTCAAGTTGTGATACATAATCAGCAAGACACCAATGTTCAAGTTGCTTTGGCCTTTTTGAATACCTTTTAATTATATTGTCTGCCTCGATTTCTGTTGAATTTTCAGCCATTTTTTCCAACGCTTCCCTTGATTTCAAAAGGAATGTACGTTTGTCAGGTGGTGAAGTGTTTATGAATACTACATCTCTTGTAGCTTTGGTCATTGGAAGTTGTAAAACAAGGTAGCATGCTTCCTGTGCACTAATTTCAACACTATTCAAAAATTTGTTACCAATATGTCTTACTTGCTTCTTTAAATCCATATTTCCTTTTCTTGCTTCTTTACATGCTTCATTCATAAGGATGCTCATTCCTCTTTGGGCTTTACTGATGTATGATACTATGTATACAGCACATCCATACGGATCCAAAACAAACTGAAGATCATGATTGGCTCCCCAAGCTCTCAGAATGGGTCTCATGTAGGCATTTATTCTCACCTCAGCAACATTCCTTTTCAAAAATACTTTGGGTCCATCTAATGAGCTTTGAACAGCTTTAAGATAATCTTCGTCATCTGTGTTCAGTTGCTTTAAGAATTGCTCAAACGATAAATCACATTCTTTTATCTCATTCAACTTTTGTTGGATTGAAACAAACAGTTCTTTGTACTTTTTGGTGTCAGCTTGATCTGCAATAAGTGGTTCCAGAATGACTGTTTTTTTCATTGGTGGAATTGGAAATCCAAATCTACAAACTGCTTTTTCCTTTTTTCTGCATGATCGTGAATGTTTGTGTACTTGAAAGTCAACAAGTGGGTCATCAATGTTTGAACACGAAACATACTGATCAATGAATGATACCACTTCTTCATCTGTGTGTGTTTCATATTGTGGAGCATCTTCAATCCAAAGAAGCATGTGAATATGTGGAGACCCTCTCTGTTGGAATTCAACACGGTAAAAGTAATCTTTGACTTTTCCCAAAGGTTCATGATTGCTTTTAAGTACAGTTCCTATGAACTCCTGTACACGGTGGTCAAAGTATCTAACACATGTCACTGGATCAGTTTGAACGAGCTTGGTTTTGTCAGCCAAAGTCATTTTCGCAACATCGTCATCATTAAGAGTTTTACCGCTATTAAGTTTTGCTAAAATCTTCAGCAAATCAACCCATCGTGTATCTGCAGAGGACAACGAAGTAAACCATGTAGGCAAACCTAATTGGCGTATCATAGCAAAAACATCTTTCTTCCGAGCTTCCAAGTACGGTGGCGAACTCCTCAAAGTTCGAAAAATATAAAAGCCTTCATCAAGATTTACTAAGTTTTCCCGACATTCTGGGCTTAAAACCTGTGATACCGTAAGTTTTTTGCCTTCTGTTTTACATCTTCTTAAAGCTAGATGCACTTTGTCTGAAACTTGTTTCAGTTGCAGTTTTTTCATTTTGAAGAAAACATTTGGAACATTTGATGCCACTCTTCTGTCAACATGGCGAAGTTCCATTTTGCATATGTCACTATAATGAACAGGAACAGATCTGTCTTCATTTTCAGGTCTCTTTTGACCACAAAATATTGATGGAAATGATAAATACTCAGCATTGGTATCTTGATATAAACTTATGGGTATTTGTCCTTCGCCAGGTGCAAATGTGTAAATAGTGTCAGTCGTTGGATCAGCCGAGTCAATAATTGTATCACTATTACCAACAACTTTTTCATTTTCATCAATTTCACTAAAATGATCAGATTCATAGTCATTTTCGTTGTTGCTCGTTACGTTTTCTGTTTTTTCAGTAACATCATCTGTAGGAGGGAATTCGTCCATATCAGTTCTTCCAAAAAACTCTTGCACTGTTTCTGAGCAATTTTCAGTTGTGTTTTGCAACCAGTTTTCATCAATATGGATACCAGAATTTTTGTACAAGTCACTATGGTTCATCAACCAATGAAGAGCGCTGACAACTTGTAATGGACGTACATTTTCAGTAAAGTCACACTTCTTGTATGAAAGTTTCTTTTTTAGTCTCACTGGCACAGTTACTTGTGTATCAAAAGCTCGAGGTAAACTTTCAATGACAGGCTGGATATCAACTGGCACATTAACAACATTTCCTTTCACAGATAGTTGCCCACCTCTAGGAAGTTCTCTAATTTGCATGAATGGAATTCTTAATGCAACAAGCCTCTCTTCTAACTGATGTAACTCAAGTTCTTTAGGCTTAATTGGAAATGTGTTTTTGTTGGCAACTGAAAGACTTGGGGTTTTATTTTTCTTTAAGTTGCTAGAACAGCTTTTACATATCCACTCTTTATCATCCACAGATAAGTATTTTGTGAAATGCTGCTGTACAAATGATCGATCAAGATGGTTAGCAACTGTGCTTGCAGATTCTACAGAATGTTTAAACCATGTCTGGTGACAACAGGTGCAGACATAGACAGGTCCAGTGGAAATGGTTTGTTTAAATTTCGAAATACATTCATTTAGTTCAGAACCATATTTTCTTGCTTCTCGCAAATTCTTTTCATTGGCTTGAAAATCCGCCTTTTTTCGCTTTTCTCGTAAAGACTGATTCTCTCTGGACTTTTCCTGTATTCTAAAAGATATAAAAGACCTAGATAGACGCTTTTTTTCGCATGCAATAGCTTTGTAGTATGCATTATTTCGTTTCTTTTGTTTCGATTTCAATTCAAGTTCAGCTTCATGTTTCCGTATTAGAGAATCTTCACGCAATATTCGTCTCTTCATTTTTTCTGCTGACTTTACAACAGGATTTTGTCTGGCTTTCCGTTTACTCTGTAGCTCTTGATTCTTTTCTTTTGTTCTAATTAAAGGATCTTTTCTGGCTTTCCGTTTACTCTCTAGCTCTTGGTTCTTTTCTTTTGCTCTAATTAAAGGATCTTGACGTAGTTCCTGTCTTTTCGTTTTTTCTGCTGACTTAACAATAGGATCTTTTCTGGCTTTCCGTTTACTCTCTAGCTCTTGATTCTTTTCTTTTGCTCTAATTAAAGGATCTTGACGTAGTTCCTGTCTCTTCGTTTTTTCTGCTGACTTTACAATAGGATCTTTTCTGGCTTTCCGTTTACTCTCTAGCTCTTGATTCTTTTCTTTTGCTCTAATTAAAGGATCTTGACGTAGTTCCTGTCTCTTCATTTTTTCTGCTGACTTTACAATAGGATCTTTTCTGGCTTTCCGTTTACTCTCTAGCTCTTGATTCTTTTCTTTTGCTCTTATTAAAGGATATTGACGTAGTTCCTTTTTCTTCGTTTTTTCTGCTGACTTTACAATAGGATCTTTTCTGGCTTTCCGTTTACTCTGTAGCTCTTGATTCTTTCCTTTTGTTCTAATTAAAGGATCTTTTCTCGCTTTCCGTTTACTCTCTAGCTCTTGATTCTTTTCTTTTGTTCTAATTAAAGGATCTCGACGTAGTTTCTGTCTCTTCATTTTCTCTGCTGACTTGACAGTAGGATCTTGCCTGGCTTTGCGTTTACTCTTTAGCTCGTGATTCTTTTCTTTTGCTCTAATTAAAGGATCTTGTCTTCGTTTTCTCATGTAGGTTTTCATGTAAGAGCTTTTGTCTTTGCTTGAATGCCCGTCAATATCAGAAGCATGTTTTCTTAAGGCCTTACTTTCTTGGTCTTGGAAGTAATTATCTAAGAGATTTGTTTGATCTGGAGATATAGTTGGCATCATCAAGTCATAAGCAAATGACGACTTTTTCAGATCAATTGGTATAACATCAAATTGTGAAGACAAATCAATATTCAGACTAGAATAAAAGGCATACATATAAGTTACCAAATCATCAATAATTTCAAAAGCTATTAATATAGAGGAGCCATCTGGAGCAGACAGAGCATTTTGTCCATGGGAATGTGAATCAAAGAAGTAGAAAAGTCCGTTGTTATAGAAGACAGCTGAACATACTGCACCAACAATTACCAAACTGGAGGAATTCTCATTTAACACAGTCTGAATAGCAACATGCAGCGTAGGTAAATTTACACTAGTAATGCAACCTATGAGACTTCCACTGACAATGTTTCCTTTCTGGACTGTTATCTCTTCAGAGTGAAATTCTACTGTATCTGGCAAGTCATCAAAGCACAAAAGATGGCTTCTAAATTTGTCATTAGCAATTACATTTTGAACAATTTTTCTATAAAGACAATCACCAAATGAAAGGATGGTGTCCAATTCTATGGAATTATTGACTTCTGAATAACGTGAAAACAAGATTGCAGAGAGTGCATTTGCAACACACTGACTACCCCGTGAAATTTCAGAAAAGCGATCATCACCTTGATTGAAAGAGCCATAAAGTATTACTTTAGCTCCAAATGGTAAATTGTTTCTTTCATTCTGACTGCATGACTGCTGGTTTAATTTATGTTTTGTCTGTTTATTTTGCTCTTTGAAAACCAACAATTTAGAGGTCATATAGTCTTCACTTTTCAAGCATCTAAATTGCAATGGTAAAATTTCATACTGACATGACAAATCAATGTGCATGCTGTCATACAAAGCATACATATAAGTGACAAGATCATCTAGGCAGTTAAATGACATTAGCACTGATGTGCCATTTGGATATGAGAAGCCATTCTTACCATGCGAATGTGAATCAAAGAACCAGAACATTTCATCTTTGACAAACACTCCAGAACAAATTGCTCCCATCATCACCAAGGCATGATTTACTGCTTGAAAGGCTGTTTGTAAGGATTGGTGTAAAGTTGGTAATGTTGAACTGCCAAACATTTCAACAGCAATTCCTGATATGATATTTTTCTTTTCAATATGCACGTCTCTTGATAATATGTTCACTTGATCAGGCATTTCATCATAGCATAATAACCTGTGCTTAAAATTACCACACAATTTCAAATTATGTATAACACTTTTGTACAACTGATCTCCAACATTCAATACATCATCTAAAAGATCTGTATGTTGCAAACTACAATACAGTGAATATATCAAAGCACACAAGGAGTTGATTGTACATTGGCTTCCACGAGAGTGAAGTGAAAATCTCTGGTCAGCTTGATGGTAAGACCCAAATGTCAATGACACATATCTAAATGGATTTGTTTCATAGTTGCTTACAGGCAAATTTGTTTTGCTATTTCGGTAATTAGTCTGTATAGGACAAGGATAAGACGAAGGCACTTTTTCTGCAAAAGATTCAATCCCAGGTTCAGGCACATACTCCTCCACAGTTGTAGAATTTTTTGCCAATCTCTTTGCTGGTTCTTTGACGAGTGTAGCAGTATAAAGGAACTTCTCTGAAGGATCAGTGTATACTTCATTGTCTTCATCAGACTTTTCAGTCACAATTTCAGAATGCATATCAAACACAGTCTTAATATCAATGTCAGTATCAATCAAAGTTCCAGTGACAGTATCAATAACAGTATCAGGCACAGATGGATACATGGGCTGGGCAAAGCCACCATCTGAGAGTTCAATGACGCCCATTTTCAGTGACACAGATGGCCCTTCATCTAGTACAGCCAAAGATGAAGGGTAAGGGTGGGCTAGTCCCCCATCTGATGGTTCAGTGACAGCCATACTTACCTCTTCCAACTGTTCCCCATCTCGCTCACACCTCTCAATAACTTCCTTCCTCGCCTGCGACCGTCTCCAATTCTTCCTTCTAGGCATTGTTAGTTAACTGAAAATAGAAAAACAAGAGGTGCCACGTGGCACTAAATGTCAAATTGCATTATGATGGCCTTGGTAAGGCAATGTCAAACTTGGTACCCTTGGGCGCTTCTCAGCTAAATGGAAAGAATAACTCCCGTCACACTCCAATTTCCAAGGTCTCAATGTTGGCTCTTTTTTTCAATAATATATCCCACAAAAGTGATGGGAGTTATGTTGACAATTTTCCCCCATAGTTTTGCTCGACGCTTTCTATAATTTGTAGAAGTAAAATCTGATTTGGGATTAGTTTCACACATCCTTTCAGGCGAAAGAAACTGCAATACAGAGATAGTTCCCCTAGTCTCAGAATCTTACTCGTTCAAATAGTCACGGATGTTACTGCTTTTCATATTCACTTTTTTCTGTTTCAGACATGTCATCAATACTTCTATAATACTAGCAACTCAACTTCCACAAACCTGCAACAATTATTTATTAATCACATTGTTACCAGGATAAAATTCAGCTTATTTGGTGAAACTGTTTACCCTAAAGAGTGCGGAAGTTATGTTTGAGAATTTGACACAAAAAAGTGACGATTGTTACACTTGACATCGTCTATGAATTGTTCATAATTTAATAGAATATATTGTCTGTATTAATGAGATGCATTAACCATGTGTTTTTGAACAGATTTATATGTCTAAGCCGAGAGGAAGATAGTCAGAACAGATCAACACCCTCCTCTTACCAAAAAAGCCTCCTGGTTTTTTAATGTGCCTTGTGTATTAGCGATACACGTGACCTCCATTTAACAGCCCATCCAAGAAGACTGGTCATCCCAGGAATGAATCTCCTGTCCAGACATTGAACATGGGACCCGACACGGCAATCCATCACTTAGCATGCAATACAGATTATAAACCATGTATACTATCCCAAAGAGCTAACGCAACACAGCAATAATTGCACGTTATCTTATTCTGACATGAATATTTCATCACCATGCAAACAAACTGATTTAGGAAGTAAAATTATTTTGCTTTATTTTCCATACGCTGTATTGAAGGTGTGTGCACGATGTAACGTTTGTACATGCACAACACGAGGTCACCCCCGCCTTTCACCTGTCAGGTAGGTCAGGCGAGTTTCAGGGAGACTGCTTAAGTCATGTTGCGAGTCACCTTTCGTTACTTCACCTTTCGTGACTTGAACATAGTAAATAATAAACTTGAGCTTCTAAATTCAGAGTTATTACTTCATTTGCGTTTAGAAATGAAACAATATAGCACAATATATACAGGAGATTAGACGAAGCAACCAGATGCAAGCCATTCACAGGATTTATGTCTGAGCAAAACAGCAAATTTTAGTCGATGTTGTATAAAGGTGACTGTAGGTCCAATGTCAGATGCATCATCATCAATGCTGAAATGAAGAATTAAAGCAGTACAAACTCATTTCAACGCTCAAACTATATCTCCCTTCTAAAGTCTTTAATGATTACTAACGTGTATTGTGACATGTATCTAGGTAGAATGGAAAATAAAACTAGAAATTGTTATTGTCCATAGGACAAAAACTTATGGCTTCCCCACTCGCCCAAACAGATATAATTGACGACTTAGGTCCAACCGTTCTCTATTGATTTGAGATCGTTTTGCTATTCAACATCGCTGCGACTGTATCTACTATCTGTATCAGTAAGGCCACATAAAAAAATATGTGTGGTTCAGGTAACCCGACCGACCCTATTTTTTTAAGGGGCCGACCCTAAAACTTTTTATGCAAAAATTAAAAAAAAAAAAAAAAATCAATAGGGGTCATCTACTGGTCATGACCAACCATCCTTCCAAGTTTGAGGACCCTAGGTCCAACCATTCTCTAGTTATTGATCGGACATCGTTTTGATAGTCAATGTCACCGCAACCTTGATGTTTGACCTAGTGACCCCAAAATCAATAGGGGTCATCTACTGCTGATGACCAACCATCCTTCCAAGTTTGAGGACCCTAGGTCCAACCATTCTCTAGTTATTGATTGGACATTGTTTTGATAGTCAATGTCACCGCAACCTTGATGTTTGACCTAGTGACCCCAAAATCAATAGGGGTCATCTACTGCTGATGACCAACCATCCTTCCAAGTTTGAGGACCCTAGGCCCAACCATTCTCTAGTTATTGATCGGACATTGTTTTGATAGTCAATGTCACCGCAACCCTGACCTTTGAACTAGTAACCCCAAAATCAATAGGGGTCATCTACTGGTCATGACCAACCATCCTTTCAAGTTTGAGGACTCTATGTCTAACCCTTCTCTAGTTATTGATCGGACATCGTTTTGATAGTCAATGTCACCGCGACCTTTGACCTAGTGACCCCAAAATCAATAGGGGTCATCTACTGGTCATGACCAACCATCCTTCCAAGTTTGAGGACCCTAGGTCCAACTATTCTCTAGTTATTGATCAGACATCCTTTTGATAGTCAATGTCACTGCAACCTTGACCTTTGACCTGGTGACCCCAAAATCAATAGGGGCCATCTATTTGTCATGACCAACCATCCTTCCAAGTTTGAGGACCCTGGGTCCAACCATTCTCTAGTTATTGATCGGACATCGTTTTGATAGTCAATGTCACCGCAACCTTGACCTTTGACCTAGTGACCCCAAAATCATTAGGGGTCATCTACTTGTCATGACCAACCACCCTTCCAAGTTTGAGGACCCTAGGTCCAACCATTCTCTAGTTATTGATCGGACATCGTTTGTGACACAGACCTACAGACAGAAAGTTGTGGGGGAGCCATAATGACAAAATTCAGCCAGTTTTTGGTGGAAGTATAAAATGAATAGGGAGTTTATTCACTAAATTGCATGATGCAAATGGCGACCAAATGGTAACTAGGACACATGGCATAGTTACCAATTGCATTGGTTGCTTTAAATCATGCAAGGTTGAAAACACCCTATATATTTTCCGCCAATATCTAGGAAATCTGGACTGAATTATGGTATAATCTACTAAGATACATGCTGCAGTACACTTTAGTTAATCTTACCAGTATGTAAATTTATTTGATTGCTAAAATGAACTTAGACTGTTTTAATGCAAGAGGGTGAAAATAATGACACATGATAACAAACTAGTGACTTTATTCATTTACCATGAACATCATGAACACACGTAATTCCACCTACACCTCTCCCTAATGCTTGCATGTTGAATTCCACCTACACCTCTCCCTAATGCTTGCATGTTGAATTCCACCTACACCTCTCCCTAATGCTCGCATGCATGACAAACGTGCAATTCTGTGACACTAGTTACTTACACACGCTTCGATATTTCATTGAGATGGGCTTAGTGTTGATTACTTCAAACATTTCAGAAAGTGATTGGCAGTTATGTTTGATTCTCGTCTATTTACAGACATCAGTCAAATGTTATGTCCATACACACACAACACCGTCAATACGTAACAGACGTCATCATTATGTAAACTTTCTTTGCTAAGATCACTTTTCTGGAATTTTGTTGAATAAAATATAATGACTATTAGAACGTATTCATCTACGCTATTTCATTGGGATTTGTCAGTGTCTATTGCTTCAAACATTTCAAAATGTGCTCGGTAGTTATGTCTGAGGTTCGTGCATGCTCATTTTCCAGTCAAAATAGTTACTTCTGTGTCATGAATACTCCATGCAAGAGCGTAGTACAATATTACGAGCGTTATTTCGTATTCATTTAGTAATTTATTGAACATTATAACTTATAAAAGGTTGGCAGTTTGTATACAAGATACATGGATGCCGTAACTGCATTGATTACGTTCTTGTCACGGTAGTTACAGTGAAATTCATGTTGACCGACACCAAATACATACCATAACGCCCGCCATCTTCTTCGAAAAAGGTCGATCCGACCTCGTGGGTTGACAATTACCTCGTTTTCGATATATAAATATGCATTAGGCATCACCACCGTCGCATATGATGATAATTCCGTCGTCACGGACGGACCTAACGATTTGACTGACTCACGGCTGAGTATCAATTTAATGATTTTCTGTATTTGAAAAAACGCCGGAAGCCAAGATATAGTTACAATTTCAGGACATATAAACATTCTTTCACCCATCAATTAAAAGTGCAAGATTGAGAAGTTGCTGTGAAAATCACTGAAGTTCATTTGAACTCATTGTCTTTTTGACAGACGCTAGCAACGACCGTCAGACAATTTTCTAAGCCTTATCATTCTATTTTATCTTACGATAATTATTATAAAAATCACATTTTTATGGAGACAAAACTTTGTACTTTCGAAATAAATTCACAACCTTTCTTCACCAGGACTTGCAACAACGCATGCGATTGTTTTGACATAGCACTTTCACCATGTGACTTAAGCAGGATCAAAAACATTGCCATTTTGATACAAATGTGGAGATATAAATTTCCAGAAAGCATCAATCTTGAAGTTATCTCTGCTATGTCCTTGCCGTATATTATAAGTAAACACTCAGAAATTAAAATCTTTATTGCAATACAGAATAAAATATTTGTCCAAAAAGTGACGGATGTTATACTTTCCATTTAGCTGAGAAGCGCCCACATGTGAATGTAAAGATTATTTGTTCGAAGTCATCTCGAACACATTTGCCATGGATGTAGAACAATGGCATCATGGCGTAACAGCAGTGAAAAATCATAGAAAATCAAAACATGTTAAAAACACTTCTAATAGCCACGAAGGTCAGGCTTTGGAGCAAAGTGGGTGGGGAGGGTGTTTTTTTATCAGAGATTCAGACCAAAATCAAACAAAGACAATTTCATTCATGAACATTTAATAACATATAATAATTACAATTTTCAATGCAAACTGTAGCGTTAATATGGTGGGAAGACACAGTAATGAATGTAAAATCGTGGCGTTAGCGAAATTCCGGAATTTTCCCGAATACACCAGATGTTTGTAACGGCTATTATAACTTACACGCAAGAATTAATCAGAACGAATAATATAATTTAATAAAAGGAACGTTTAATTATATTCACGCACGTTCCAACCAACGAAAACCATCGTGAAATGTACGTAAATGCACTTTTCTCTGGCAAATGTTTATTTATATCTGCATACTTACAATATGGAGTCCTGTTTAAAAATGGGTTGGGGATAAAAGCCGAGTTATGCACGTATCGTACCTTTGACGGTTCGTACCCAGGTAAATAGGCGATTCGTACTGTGGCCATTGGACGTTCCCTACCCGGACCATTGTACTTTTCGTCAAGTATACTTACTCCCTGGTTTCGTATTGCAGTTTATGTTCTGTTTATAAATCTTGTAGTTTTACATTCATTTCTAAAGGCACACACCTTAATCTTGAAGTTTGTATCAAGCATTTACATAAAATACATGGTAAAATATTATTAACAGTTGCCTTGATTTTTTGTGTTTCTTGCTTTTTTAGTCAACATAACCTCTCAATCTGTGAATATAATGCAATTCATCACAAATCTAATAATTATGTGTGTAGATGTGGTTTCCTTAATTTTTATCTAGTTTTAGACATGTTGGCCATCTTGGAAAAGTGGCCGGCACATATAATTTGAACAACTATGAAAGGCAATCCCTAAAGGAACATTTCTGTGAAAGAATTTTCAAAATCAAACCAGCGATTTCAGAGAAGAAGATTTTTTAAGGTTTTTCAACATGGTTGCCATGGAAACCAAATCCCTTGGCAAAATGCCAAAATGTGAACAACTTTGCTTTCCCCTGACCCAAGGAGGCTTCCTGTGAAGTTTCAATTAAATTGGACCAGTGGTTTCTGAGGAGATATTTAACGAGGACAAGTTAACTGACGGACGGAAGACGGAAGATGGACAACACACCATCCCTTGGCAAGTAGAGCTAACAAAAAAAACTTTAAAAAAAAAACTTGAAATTGAAAAAAAAAAAAATGAAATTAAAAAAAAAATTAAACAAGCCTAAGTAAAACTGTGACCCCCAGGGTAGGCCCAAATGTAACCAATGGGTCACCATTTGAACAAACTTGGTAGAAGACCATAAGCTTTGGCAAATGCAAAATATTAAACCTATGCCTATTGCAGTTTCAGAGAAGATTTTTTAAAATTCCCCTATACATTTCTATGTAAAACATGTGACCCTTGGAGCGGGGTCAAATGTGACCCGAGGGTCACCATTTGAACAAACTTGGTAACGGTCCATAAGCTTATAGCAAATGCAAAATATTAAACCTCTGGCTCTTGCAGTTCCAGAGAAGAAGTTGTTTTTTTCAGTTTTTCCCTATACAAGCATTTATGTAAAACTGTGACCCCCGGGGTGGGGCCAGATGTGACCCCAGGGTCACCATTTGAACAAAATTGGTAAAGGACCATAAGCTTATAGGAACAGCAAAATATTAAACCTCTGGCTCTTGCAGTTTCAGAGAAGAAGATTTTTTAAGTTTTTCCCTATGTATGTCTATGTAAAACATGCGACCCTTGGGGCGGGGCCAAATGTGACCCCAGGGTCACCATTTGAACAAACTTGGTCAAGGACCATAAGCTTATAATAAATGTAAAATATCAAACCTTTGGCTCTTGTAGTTTCCAAGAAGAAGATTTTTAAAAAAAAATCCTATAAAAGTCTATGTAAAACTGTGACCCTCGGGGCGTGGACAAATTTGACCCCAAGGTCACCATTTGAACAAATTTAGTAGAGGACCATAAGCTGATGCTACATGTAATATATGAGAGCTCTGTGCCATGTGGTTCCAGAGAAGAATTTTTTCTTCAGTTTTTCCCTATACAAGCCTATGTAAAACTGTGACCCCCAGGATGGGGCCAAATGTGACCCCTGGGTCACCATTTGAACAAACTTGGTAGAGGACCACAGCTTATAGCATATGCAATATATTAAACCTCTGGCTCTTGCATTTTCCGAAAAGAAGATTTTTAAAGTTTTTCCCTATACATGTGTATGTAAAACATGTGACCCTTGGGGCGGGGCCAAATGTGACCCCAGGGTCACCATTTGAACAAACTTGGTAAAGGACCATAAGCTTATAGTAAATGCAAAATATCAAACCTCTGGCTCTTGTAGTTTCCGAGAAGATTTTTAAAAAAAAAATCCTATATAAGTCTATGTAAAACTGTGACCCCTGGAGCGGGGACAAATTTGACCCCAGGATCACCATTTGAACAAACTTACTAGAAGACCATAAGCTGATGCTACATGTAATACATGAGAGCTCTGTGCCTTGTGGTTTCAGAGAAGACTTTTTAAAGTTTTTTCCTATATGTCTATATGTAAAACATGCAAAACCTCAATATACAAATTTTGGACCCCCCAGGCACGACCATTTTTGACCCCAGGGACTTTATTTGAACAAACTTGATAGTCTAGGCGTTGGCGATCATTTTAAAAGAAAAACTGTTGAAATCTGTCCAGCGGTTCTGGAGAAGAAGATTTTTTAAGGTTTCGACCATATATGGTAATGGCAGCCATCTTGGATGTAGCGCTGACCTAATTTTAACAAATCTAAAAAGCATTCATCTATGGATCATCCATTTGAAGTTTGGTCAAAATTAGCCAAGCGGTTTCTGAGGAGAAGTCGTTTGAAGAATTCCCTATACATGTCTATGTAAAACATGTGACCCTTGGGGCGGGGCCAAATGTGACCCTAAAGTCACCATTTAAACAAACATGGTAAAGGACCATAATCTTATAGTAAATGCAAAATATCAAACCTCTGGCTCTTGTAGTTTCTGAGAAGAAGATTTTTTAAAAAAAAATCCTATATAAGTCTATGTAAAACTGTGACCCCCGGGGCTGGGACAAATTTGACCCCAGGGTCACCATTTGAATAAACTTAGAAGAGGACCATAAGCTGATGCTACATGTAATACATGAGAGCTCTGTGCCTTGTGGTTTCAGAGAAGAAGATTTTTTAAAGTTGTTTCCTACATGTCTATATGAAAAACATGCAAAACCTCAATATACAAACTTTGGACCCCCGGGGCACGGCCATTTTTGACCCCGGGGACTTTATTTGAACAATCTTGATAGTCTAGGCGTTGGCGATCATTTTATAAGAAAAACTGTTGAAATCTGTCTAGCGGTTCTGGAGAAGAAGATTTTTTAAGGTTTCGACTATATATGGTAATGGCAGCCATCTTGGATGTAGCGCCGACCTAATTTTAACAAATCTAAAAAGCATTCATCTATGGATCATCCATTTGAAGTTTGGTCAAAATTAGCCAAGCGGTTTCTGAGGAGAAGTCGTTTGAAGAATTCCCTATACATGTCTATGTAAAACATGTGACCCTTGGGGCGGGGCCAAATGTGACCCTAAAGTCACCATTTAAACAAACATGGTAAAGGACCATAATCTTATAGTAAATGCAAAATATCAAACCTCTGGCTCTTGTAGTTTCTGAGAAGAAGATTTTTTAAAAAAAAATCCTATATAAGTCTATGTAAAACTGTGACCCCCGGGGCTGGGACAAATTTGACCCCAGGGTCACCATTTGAATAAACTTAGAAGAGGACCATAAGCTGATGCTACATGTAATACATGAGAGCTCTGTGCCTTGTGGTTTCAGAGAAGAAGATTTTTTAAAGTTGTTTCCTACATGTCTATATGAAAAACATGCAAAACCTCAATATACAAACTTTGGACCCCCGGGGCACGGCCATTTTTGACCCCGGGGACTTTATTTGAACAATCTTGATAGTCTAGGCGTTGGCGATCATTTTTATAAGAAAAACTGTTGAAATCTGTCCAGCGGTTCTGGAGAAGAAGATTTTTTAAGGTTTCGACCATATATGGTAATGGCAGCCATCTTGGATGTAGCGCCGACCTAATTTTAACAAATCTAAAAAGCATTCATCTATGGATCATCCATTTGAAGTTTGGTCAAAATTAGCCAAGCGGTTTCTGAGGAGAAGTCGTTTGAAGAATTCCCTATACATGTCTATGTAAAACATGTGACCCTTGGGGCGGGGCCAAATGTGACCCTAAAGTCACCATTTAAACAAACATGGTAAAGGACCATAATCTTATAGTAAATGCAAAATATCAAACCTCTGGCTCTTGTAGTTTCTGAGAAGAAGATTTTTAAAAAAAAAATCCTATATAAGTCTATGTAAAACTGTGACCCCCGGGGCTGGGACAAATTTGACCCCAGGGTCACCATTTGAATAAACTTAGAAGAGGACCATAAGCTGATGCTACATGTAATACATGAGAGCTCTGTGCCTTGTGGTTTCAGAGAAGAAGATTTTTTAAAGTTGTTTCCTACATGTCTATATGAAAAACATGCAAAACCTCAATATACAAACTTTGGACCCCCGGGGCACGGCCATTTTTGACCCCGGGGACTTTATTTGAACAATCTTGATAGTCTAGGCGTTGGCGATCATTTTATAAGAAAAACTGTTGAAATCTGTCCAGCGGTTCTGGAGAAGAAGATTTTTTAAGGTTTCGACTATATATGGTTATGGCAGCCATCTTGCATGTAGCGCTGACCTAATTTTAACAAATCTAAAAAGCATTCATCTAAGGATCATCCATGTGAAGTTTGGTCAAAATTAGCCAAGCGGTTTCTGAGGAGAAGTCGTTTGAAGAAAAGTTAACGGACGACGGACGGACGACGGACGACGGACGACGGACGGACGACGGAAGACGGACAACACACCATCCCATAAGCTCTGCTGGCCCTTGGCCAGTAGAGCTAAAAATGATTAAGGTTGTTTATGTTTTTTCCGTCTGAAACCATGTTATAAAAGTTTGTTCAAAAGACAAACAATATTGAACCTTGTCGAATGCTTTAGTAATATTGAGAAATAAACATGACCAACTGGTCTCCCTTTGTAAGATTGAAATATATTGAGAATTTATTAAATTGTTCTATTATACTACTGCTGCTTTTTGAATAATGAACGTTTAAATTACTGCCGTAGTGGTACTTGCTGATGGAGGTGGACCTAGTTTGATACTGAAGTTTGTCTATATATATCATTAACAGCATCAGCTCAATTCGAATAAAGAACGATTGGCAAATCCATTTCGAGTGTTCTATAGAGAAGTCATGCAAGTTCCAGTTTGATTCCAATAGCAAGTGATGTCTTATAATCTATCATTTAGTGAACTCTAAACAAATTTATGATTATCTACTATGTGAGTAATTGTTGTTGTAGAAAGTTTATCGACGTTTGAACATATTCAATACTGCAGGTAGGGATTATTATCTGTCGTTTTCCTGTACACACGATGTTGCTCGAAAGCAGGAAAGCCTAGTAAGAAAGAAAGCAATCCAGTATGAATTAATAACGATGGTGCAAATAAGTTGTTCCCTTCATCTACGCCTAATCTTTTTCAGTATTAGGGATCCTTCAATATTTACCGACGGAATTGGGTCGGTTGTAAAACTTGCTTATCGAGTTCCGTTTTTGTCTCACAGAAAGGCCTAAAGTGAGCTATTGTGACCAATAGTGATTTTCCATCGAAAGAACCATTACATTTTTGTCCATATGTATTAAAGGGCTAAATATGGGTCTTTTGTCAAAACATATGGAAACAAGTGTAAAAAAACACTAAAATTGCTATTTTCTGGAATAGTTCAATAAAAATTGTTTCTCTTTAGCGTATCTCTTTTTTTCTTTTACCATATTAGGTATAATGATATTTTATAAACTTCATTTTATTTTAAAAGGGTCCACAAAGGTTCGTGAATCCTTAAATGTATTTCTTTTTTGGTCAAAATTTTGGAAAAATAACTAAAACTGCTGATTTCTGGAATAATTTAATAAAAATATATTTCAAATGCTTATTCATTATTTTATTTACACATTTAAGTGTATTGATATATGGCTCACGAAATAATAAATAAATGAAGGGATACATATGGGTCCTTTGGTAAAAAATGGTAAAAAGAGTAAAAATAAGGTACTAAAACTGCTGATTTTTGGAATAGTTCAATACAAATATTTGCCTAGCTTATCGCTTATTTTTGTTTACCGTATTAGGTATAATGATATTTTATACATTTCGGCATGTTTTTAAAGGGTCCCCAAAGGTTCGTGAATCCCTAAATGTTTTTTTTAAACAAAATTTTTGATTTCTGTAATAAATATATATTTTAAATGCTTGTTCATTAACTTATTTATTATTATGAAATGTCAGAATATCCCTAATTTCCTATATCACACTCGATGTAATGATACATTTCCTTTAATTAATTAAATTCATCAATCAACTAATCAATAAAGGGATACATGTGGGTATTTTGTCAAAAAAAAAAGAAAAAAAGAACTGTAACTGCTGATTTCTGCAATAATTCAATAAAACATATGTGTATTAGTTTCCGTTTTGATTGTGTTTTTGTTCAAATCCTTTTATAAGAAGGGAAAATTAGATATAAGCCCACATGAGTGCGGTCTTGCGAGTAACATGACAGGTATGGTCTGTACATGTATGGGGGTGTGTATATTGAAACCTGCTGTGTCTATGTTCTGTAAAAAATATGAAGGTGTGGTCTTACATGTAACATGAGAGGTATGGCCTGAATCTGTGTGGGAATGGGTAATTTGAAGCCCACTACTCTAGGTTATTTACAATGGGTGTTGTATTTACTTGTAGCATTACAGGTATGGTTTGTATCTATATGAGTGTGAGCTACTTGAAGCCTTCTGATTCTATATGTTCGTCTGTACAATACGAGGGTATGGTCTTACGTGTAACATTGCAGGTGTGGCTTGTATGTGTATGAGTGTGGGCCACTTGAAGCCTTCTTACTCTATCTGTTCGTATGTACAATATGTGGATGTATATTTACATTTATGGTATGGCCTTTATCATTTTGAGTGTGAGTAGCTTAAAGCCTTCTGACACTATGTGGGTGTATACTTAAGTGTCACATGACAGGTATGGATTGTACTGTTGGTGGCTTTAGTCTCACTGTATCTGCGTTCTGTACATTATGTGGTGTAACATGATAGGTATGGCCTTAATCTGCATGAATATGGGCTACTTGAAGACTTCTGTAGCTACGTTCTGTACAATACACGGGTGTATATTTACGTGTAAATTGACATGTATGGCCTATATGTGTATGAATATTGGCTACTTGAAGCATTCTGACTCTATGTTCCATACAATACTTGAGTGTGGGTTTACCTGTAACCTGACAAGATTGGCATGTATGTCTGTATATATGTATAAGTGTTGGTAACGTGAAGCCCACTGTCTCCGTGTTGTGTTTACTATGGGGTTGTGAACTAATATGTAACATGACAGGAAAGGTCTATATCTGTATGAGTGTGAGCAACTTGAAGCCTTCTGTATCTACAAGTATATTCTTTACAATATGTGGGCATATATACTTTGTTTTCCTGCAAAATCTGAGACTCTAAGAAAGAACTAACAATTGTAGCATGATTTTCTTTTAATAACATCTTTGTTTGATGTTCACACAAAATTTCATCGAAATATACCGAATGCTTAAAAAATAAATCAAACTTTAAAAACATAGGTGTGAAAACGAAATTAACAAAACTTAAAAAATATAAAGATTAGCGACAATAGCAAGATTTAGCAGTCTAAGCCCATTCAAATTCACAGACAAATGTTCAAAACCTCGCTAATATCTCATGTGTACACCGTTAAACCGAATACAATCAAAAATGCGACATCGCATGCTTCTGACGTAACGACTGACGAAGCATCGAGCATATTTGGGACGTCGTGTACGTCAGGATGACCTTATCCGAAGTGTTCAGGACCTTGCAGCAGCACTTGTCCTCGAATGGAACGCATTAGCTCTAGAATCCGTCAGTCGTTACTTAGGCATTCTTACATGTTAACATGTATGGCTGTTTGTGTGACTTGAAGACACTGCTTCTGTGTTCCGTACACTACATGGTCCATGTAACATGGAAGGCAATGGCCTGTATTTGTATGGGTGTGGGTAATTTAAGCCACCTTCCTCTATGTTCTGAACTATCTTACGTGTGGCCTGTATGAGACTGTATGGGTGTGGGCAACTTGAAGCCAGATGTCATATGTTCTGTAAATATGTGAATGAATGCTTACATCACAGGTGTTATCATAATGCAATGTGGAAGAATAACGTTTAATATGCTAAATAGGAGTCTTAACCGAAACAAAAAACAAACATTTAATATATTATAGAGGAGCTTAAATATAACTCAAAACAAAATAAAACATACCCGTGGAAATGGTATTTGTGTTAAGCCATAATTTAGAATATATTTCTATCTTTAAGCATTTGGATGGCGGCCATTTTGAAATGTGATCAACATAGTAACATGGGGTGTGGTGGGGTGGGGTGGGGTGAGGGGTGGGGAACATGTATTATATTACAGAGCAGCTTAAATCTAAGCCAACAATATAATAAAACACATCTGTTTAAATGTTTTTTTTGGGTTAAGCCATAATTAAGAATATGTTGCTATCGTTAAGCATTTGAATGGCGGCCATTTAGAAATGTGATAAACATAGAAACATGGGGTGGGGTGGTGTGGGGTGAGAGACATTTATTATATTACAGAGCAGCTTAAATCTAAGCCAAAAATAAAATAAAACACTTCTATGTAATTGTTTTTTTGGTTGAGCCATAGTTAAGAACATGTCGCTATGTTTAAGCATTTGGATGCCATTTTGCAGTGTGCTAAAATAGTTAACATGGTGGAAGTGGGGACATTCAATATATTATAGAGGAGCTTACATCTAAGCCAAAACCAAAATAAAACATTTCTGTGTAAATCTTCTTTGGGTTAAGCCATAATTAAGAATATATTGCTGTGCTGAAGCATTTGGATGGCGGCCAGTTTGTAATGTGGTAACAGAATGACCTGGTACCTTGGGGACTTTTTCGATTTTCAAGTAAGACTACCAACTACTATCACAGAAAGTTTGGTGTTTTTGTCCACTCTGTCCACATCCGACCAGTGTTGTCCCTAGCTACGAACGTAACAGGACGTTACGTCGTTTCCGATTTGTTTTTTGTTGTTTGTTCAATAAATGCCTTTGAAAAGGGGGAAAGTATTACGGCAAAATTTACAGAGTTTATAGTAAATATTGTCAATGTATAACTATTGTTTTAAATATCACCTCTGTCATTATTTCAACGTTAGATGAATTTCATGAAGATGAAACGGCAATACATGTAACTGTAGCAGTAGGAAATAATAGCCACAGTCGTTACCGCAGGTGTAGTGGCAACATCGAAAACAGCAATAGTGGTGACCAAATAGCGATCTTTAAATGGACGCACGACAATGTTTTTTCTTCTTTTTTTTCTTCTTTTTTTCTTTTTTTTCTTCTTTTTTTTATCTTTTTTTCTTTTTGTTTTAATAAAACGGACGGTTACTTTTCCTACATAACTTGCACTTGTTCAAACATTATCATTATTATTAAAATATAATATAAAGCGAATTGGTTTTGCATATAATTGACTCCTGATAATATTGCTACAATAATATATTTAAACCTAGGGTAGAATAAGACGAAAACATGAAAACTGTCAATTTTATTTAATTATTTGCGTGGAGGTTTAAAATCAAACTGATCCAGAATCAATAAATCGAGACTCTAATTGCAATGCTTGATAAACATTTCAAGATTACCGTGTGTCCCTTTAATGTACTCCTGCATATATGACCTTGAATATAAGCGTAAACGTGAATTCAATAAATGGAATTCCCGATACTACATAATATCTAACAAAATTGGGCGAGGGGAATGATTGATAGTATTTTAGTTGGATTAATCTTTACAAAACAGCATGCACACGCGCCTATATATCATAGTTTTAACAAACATGTATATCTCAAAATAATGGCGACATACTTTCCAAATACGACAAACAGTAAATATAACCAACAGTTAGGCATTTTGAACTTCCTGATTCGTCCTTGTGATAAATTCTATTTTAAAACGTATGTCATTTGTATTCAATATTAATTGTCACAAGTAGATAAGGTAATTTTCCGATTCTGCTCATAGCGAATCAATATCGAACTTATAGCATAAAACAAATAGGGGTTGGGGTGGGGGGGGGGGGGAGATGGGGTGGAGGGGTCACACAAGTATGTATTGAATAATATACGCATAGCAATATATTATACTACTTTACCATAACAAGAACAGAGTGATAATATTATAGTAGAATTCACCATTTTGAAACAACATGTGCAGCAATTTCTAAATAGGACAGGGATTGCCAATTCCATGAATTACTTTGTCCTCAAACTGTGTCATTTGCATTTTAGTTACTACTGTTTTCAAAAGTATTACGTTCCAAACAGGTGAGGGAATTTCTGATCCTCTACATCAAACAATAGACGACAATAAACGGGGGACGTCACACAAAATAAATTTTATGTATTCTATAATGGACACATATTGTCTAATTTGTATACCTATGTCATCTAATCATGTAAAAGATGAAAATAGCTAAGTTTGATTCATCATTTTGAATACAATATGTAATCCCTTCATAAATAAGAGAGTTTAAGAAACAGGTATATTTCAAAATAATGTCCACATTCTCCCCCAAACACGAGAGCCACTAACTGTAACCAACAGTTAGGCATTGACAATCTGGTACACGTTTCAAGGGTATTACGTTTCAGACTGATACGGGGATTTCCCGGCCTATATATATTGTACTACAATATCGAACAATAGACGACAACAAACGGGGATTTCACACAAGTATGTATTCAATAATGTACACATAACATTCAAATAGTATACTAATATTATCTTTACAAAAACAGAGTGATTATAATTAAGTGAAATTCATTGTTATATTTTAATATGTTAAATACTGCCTATAAAAGAAGAGAGTTTTACGTAACGTGTATATCACAAAATAATGTCCACATGCTCCCCAAACATACCAGCCAGTAAACGGATGCAACAGTTAGGCATTTCCGCAACTTGATTACGGCCTTGGTTATAGCAAACATACAATACGATATTTCAGCATGTCAAAACATTCAATGAACCCTTAAAACGTTTAACTATGGTATGTCATAAAATGATAAGTATGTAAAGTAACACGCACACACCTGCATTCGAACAAGGATAAACGTTTAAAGTGCAATCACGATCTGAAATATTAAAAAACAAACATGTAAAAACATGGTATTTTAGAGCATGACATGTGCATGACTAACTGTAATGCGATATAATGTGCATAATGTATTTTGAGGTTTGATAGCCGTTTTATAAAATTCAATAATGAAAATATGAATTTATTCGCCCAGACCACTAATCATATATTCATGCATATAACATAGCATTCATCCATTTAATCATGACGAAGGTTTGTGTGTAATACATATGATGCAACATGATTAGTAAGTGGTTTCTATTGATTTGTATAATGTGCTCAACTAATGTAGGAGTGTTGAGGTGTTCTGTAATGCATAATTAGCACATTGATACGTTATATAGAGGTGCCACGAAGACAGAGACAAACAGAGAGAGAGAGAGAGAGAGAGAGAGAGGTGGACATGCGAAGGATACGGAGGAATTCGATAGACTCTAAGGTATCCCTCTGTTCTTTTTTGACCGGCCGTTTAACGTCCCCACCTGCAAACGAAACAGTGAGCGAAAATGACTTGCTTAAGGTCGCACATGAAATGGTCCAATGTGGCGCCTCGAACTCGCTACATGTTCCTTAGCATGCTACTACTATACCCTGCCGATCACAATAACTGATTTTGTAACAACATCAACAAAATTAAATGACGGTGAAGTCTTATCGGGATTATTATTGTTATATATTTATTGATTGCATTGTGTGCTACATAATGGATACGAGTAACCGCGAGTTTTTATAAGAACACCCCATAAGTAAAAACGGGAACATTGGTATTCCTTCCTTCCTTCCTCTTCGTTAAAACCGAGTGTTTGTAAGAACACCCTATAAGTAAAAACGGGAAATTTGGTACTTCCTTCCTTCCTTCCTTCCTTCCAAATTACTTCATTCATTCCAATGTTAAATTTATACAAAAAGTAGTCTTACTAACAGGATTCATGCCGAACAGTTTCTGAACTGTTCTAAATAGATATATACAAAAATAGTTTGTTCATGGGGTAATTCAAAATGCGGTTGAAAATGGAAATAAAAGATAGTTATCCATTTATCAATCAGATATTTGCGACACATAATCTTTTTCTTAATGCCCAACCCGTGATTCTGTGTCTTTATGTCTCAGTGCATGCATTGCACATTAAGAAATGTGCAATTATATCCTGCATTTCAAAATGGTACATATGTTTAAAAAAGAATATGATAATGGACCTTCTAATAACGTCTGAAGGCAATGCGATAGCAACGTGACACACCTTTAAATACTTGTTCAAACAGACTGTTTAAGTAATATGGAATCACGTTTAATTGAAAATATAAAACTAGTTGCTAGTTCTCTTTATTTTGCGGTGTAACTTATCTTGCATATTTTATGTGGAAACCTCCCACATCTAGATGTGTTGGATTCGTGGATTGTTGTTTGTGGGATTAGGCGTCGGAAAAGTTCCAACATAGTGGTATATCTAGGACATCGTTATTTAGGCAAACCTGTACTTTTTGTTTACTTGGCTACATGATGAGGGGGTAAACATACATATGTATGATAAG
>JAWPHD010008334.1:2500-116453 GCA_037043455.1 Cyrtodaria siliqua | reverse complement strand
GACATCTTGCAGACGCTTGCTTCTTTCTAAAGCGGGATCGATCATTCACGAATAACCGAAATGTACCGAAATGGAGAGGATTTACAGAAATGGACCGAAATGGAGATCCGATTTACCGAAATGGACCGACATGGAGTATATTTTGTCTAGTTTTAGGTTAATATATGTGTATTAACATAAAATAAACAGATTATTTATTTATTCATGATAATAAATCATTACAACAATGCAAAATGCATGGACATTTTGACCCCCTGAACCGGATGGATCGTGTAAAGAGGCGTTATCATTATAGGATTTATCGAAATGGAGTTTATTTTGTAGTTTTAGTGTTATAAACATTTTTATTTTTTTTAAAAAATTAAAAAAAAATACATGAATAACTAAGCCCTGATAATAAAGAAATACTTAATCAGATTTCCGCGATGTAGGCCCTGCTAAAGTGAGTGGACTCTTACCGAATTTGATTTTTTTGCAATAAACATATCTTTAAAAACTCATACTTAGAAGTTCCTGTTGACAGGGAGTAATTATCCCTGCTGTTAATAAAAAGGTACTGTAATAGATTTCCGCAAATGCATGTGATGTGAAGTCCGCCTTACGTGAATGGGTTCTATATATAAAACACAATCGATTAACAGAATGGAGTTGTCTTTATGTGTAAGAATTGACAAAAGCAACACAGAAATATGTAAAAAAAAATAGAATCAAGTGGGAGTGGCGTGTGGGGGGAGTGGGGGGGGAGAGGCGGGAGTGGGTTGGGGAGGTGGGGAGGGGGCAACATATATGTGTAAGAATTGACTAAAACAACAAAAAAATATGTAAAAAAAGTTTCAAGTGTGAGGGGTGGGGGCGGGGGCGGGGAGGGTTGCAACATATATGTGTTAGAATTGACTAAAACAACACAGAAATATGTATAAAACAAGAGGCCCAAGAGGGCCTGTGGACGCTCTACTGGCTAACATGGCTCTTATAACATCAATGAAGTGAGAGACTGCCATTTACGTTTTTTTGGAAAGTTTTGGGCAAAATACAGCTTTTCAACTAAATCAAGGGCCATAACTAAAGACTCTGGTAAAGTTTGGTAAAGATCAGATGAAAAATAAAGGCCCTACCATATTAATGAGGCAAAATATAGCATTTTTAACTAAATCAAGAGCCATAACTCCTCTGTTACTGGTCCGACTGGTCCAACATAGAGCTAAAAAAAATGTAAAAAAAATCAAAAAACATTTTAATTTTTTTTTTTAAAAATGTAAAAAAAAAAAACAAACAAAAAAAAATGTAAAAAAAAAAATCAAAAAAAATAATTCAAATAATAATATAAAAAGAAGAAAGTCATAAAATCTGGTAAAGTTTGGCAAAGATCAGATGCAAAATGAAGGCCCTCTCGTAAGACGAGACAAATTATAGCATTTTTAACAAAATCAAGGGCCATAACTCCGCTGTTACTGGTCCGATCTGTCTGGTTTTTGAACTTGACCAAAACTTGACCAAGCTTTTATTGACGTTAATAATCTGATAAAGTTTGGTAAAGATCGGATAAAAAATAGTCTTAACGAAGCAAAATATAGCATTTTGAACTAAATCAAGGGCCATAACTCCGCTGCTACTAGTCCGATATGAATGGTTTTCAAACTTGTCCAAGCTTTCATTGACATTAACAATCTGATAAAGTTTGGTAAAGATCGGATGAATAATGAAGCCCATATCGTCTTAACTAGGCAAGATATAGCATTTTTAACTAAATCAAGGGCAATTACTCCGCTGTTAATATTCCGATCTAGCTGGTTTTCAAACTTCTCCGAGCTTTCATTTATATTAACAATCTTTGCAAGTTTAGTAAAGATCAAATAATAAATGAAGGTGCTACAGTGTTCACAAGGCTTAATTTGGCATTTTTCAGCAAAACAAGGGCCATAACTCCTGTGAAATTATTTCAATCTTGCCGATTTTCGAACTTGTTTGAGCTTTCATTAATATAAAGATACTGGCAAAGTTAAGTAAAGATCCAATTAATATTAAAGGCCCTACAGTGTTCACAAGGCAGAAAATAGCATTTTTCAGAAAAAAAGGGCCATTACTCCGGTGCTACTGATTCAATTTAGCTGGTTTTCGAACTCGTTCGAGCTTTTATTGATATTAACAATCTGTGCAAGTTTGGTAAAGATCAAATAATAAATGAAGGTGCTAGAGTGTTCACAAGGCAGAAAATGGCATTTTCCAGAAAAAACAAGGGCCATAATTCTAGTGTTACTGACCTAATTCAGCTGATTTTCGAACTTGTACAAGCTATAGTTGGTATTAACAATCTGTGCAAGTTTGGTAACGATCAAATAATAAATGAAGGTGCTAGAGTGTTCACCAGGCAGAAAATAGCAATTTTCAGAAAAATCAAGGGCCATAACTCCAGTGTTACTGATCCGATTTGGCTGGTTTTCGAACTTGTCCAAGCTTTCATTGATATTAACAATTTTTGCAAGTTTGGTAAAGATCAAATAATAAATGAAGGTGCTAGAGTGTTCACAAGACTTAATATGGCATTTTTCAACAAAACATGGGCCATAACTCCGGTGAAATTATTCCGATCTGGCTGGTTTTCGAACTTGACTGAGCTTTCATTGATATAAAGACATTGGCAAAGTTTCAAAAAGATTTGATTAATAATGAAGGCCCTAGAGTGTTCACAAGGCACTTACATGCAAACCTAGATCTGCCTTTATTGCACATTTTATGGGCCATCACAATTTGGGTTCCATGGGAGCCCAGAATTTGCAGAAGACAAAATTACTTATCCAACCCTTTACAACATACTAAAAGGAAACCAATTCTAAAATTTAGTTCAGCTAGGACAAGAAATGTAAGAGATATATATATATATTAAAAAAAATGTAAACCAAAAAAATATACTAATAATAAAAAAAAAAGACAAAACATCGTAAAGTTTGATAAAGATCAGATGGAAAATGAAAGCTATTGTATTAACGAGGCAAAATATAGCATTTTTAACTAAACCAAGGGCCATAACTCCGCTGTTACTGGTCCGATCTGGCTGGTTTTCGTACTTGTGCGAGCTTTCATTGATATTAACAATCTGCTAAAGTTTGGTAAAGATCGGATGAAACATAGTTTGGTAAAGATCGGATGAAAATGAAGGCTCTTGGCCAGTAGAGCTAAAAATCATCAGCTCCAAAAAGTAGGTCAAGGTCATAGATGAAATCCAGGCATCCAAAAGGATTCATTACCCAAGACACAACTATGTCAAAACAGAATATGTTTTCTTCCAATGATTAAGCTATAAATTAGGTTTAAAACATGTAGTGCATAATTAAGTGATGTAAATGTAACAATTAAAGGTATCTGCCCTTTGCTTGGATGGTGAAGGTCACATCCACATTTGCTTTGTCGCGTTGCACTGTACCACTCAAGATACAACTATAAGCAAAGTTTAAAAGGTCTTAGTGCATACAGTTTGTGAAAAAGTGACCTAAATGCCAAAGTTGAAGGTAAATATTATACTGTTATCTGCCCTTTGCTTGAAGGGTCAAGGTCACTTCCACATATGCTTTGTCACGTTGCGATGTACCACTCAAGATACAACTATAAGCAAAGATTTAAAGGTCTAGTGCATACAGTTTGTGAAAAAGTGACCTAAACGCCAAAGTTGACCTAAAAATGATTAAGTTATCTGCCCTTTGCTTGGAGAGTCAGACACATCCACATTTGCTTTGTCACGTTGCAATGTACCACTTAAGATACAACTATAAGCAAAGTTTGAAAGGTCTAGTACATACAGTTTGTGAAACAGTGACCTAAATGCAAAAGTTGAACCAAAATATTATTAAGTTATCTGCACTTTGCTTTGAGGGTCAAGGTCACTTCCACATTTTCTTTATCACGTTGCGTTGTCCCACCCAAGATACAACTATAAGCAACGTTTGAAAGGTCTAGTGCATACAGTTTGTGAGAAAATGACCTAAACGCAAAACTTGAATGTTGACGACGCCGCCGCCGCCGGAAAAGCAACTCCTAAGTCTTTTTTTTTTCTTCGAAAAGGCGAGACAATAATACAAAAACAACAACAATAGCCTAGAAAGCCATAATGAAGGTACTCAATGACTTGGCAGAAGCCAGAGCAGTAAGAGAATAAACCATTAAGGGCACGACAAGAAAGATCATGGACAAACATCAAACGCCACCGTCCCAATGGGCTTTAGGTAGGCGTCATCATAGGGTCCACAGCCTGTTCGGTCATCGTACAATTAAAGAGGAAAGCATAGTGGCGAACTGAAAAAAGGGTCCACCACCAAGCATGCAGTACTTTGCAAAATGATAGGGTCATAACCTCTTTTGATAAACTTTTTAACAAGTTTAACAAAGATAGTATAAAAGTGATCATGACCAAGAATCTTACGAAGTTTACAAATCACATCACCATAGAAGTCAGGTTGTGATAGTCCTTGTCGCAGAAGAGTCCTTAAATTACTTTTATATTTGGAAAGAAGATCAGGGTCACGAAAATAAAATTTTGCAAAGGTTTTGCGAAGTTTATGGTAACGGTAACCCTGATTGAGAAGCTTTTTAGTTATACAAAAATTACGAATGTTAAAGTCCTCAACTCGAGTACAAGCTCTTGAAAAACGAATAAGTTGAGACACATACACCCCATAAGAAGTTGCCCGGGGAACATCCCAATCCAAGTGGGGATAATTAACAATGTCAGAATTAAAATTATCTCTCTTGTCATAGATCTTTGCTAATTATTTCACCATTTTCAATCGAGAGATCTAAATCATGAAAAGCAGCGTTATTATCAGATATATTAGCTTTGTTAAGCTGAAGTTCATTAGGATAAATATTATTAACCATAGTTGGAAAGAAATGGTTGTCAATGTTCAATATGTCATCCAGATACCGAGAGGTGTCATTAAAGGCTTCAATAAAATCTGCCTGGGTATATGGTGAAAGACTCAACATGAAATCTCTTTCATAGCAAAATAAAACAAATCTGCGACAAGTGGAGCACAGTTCGTACCCATAGGGATATCAACAATTTGTCTATAAACGGTGGTTCCATACCTGACAAAAACATTATCTAATAGGAAGACGAGTGCTTCACAAACTTCATAGCAAGTCCAAATAGCATAATTGTCTAAACTGCCGTTAGTAAAAAACGCTTTAATATTATAACATGCCAAAAATGTAGTATTTTCTCTAGCGAATGTTTTTCGAATAAGAGAAATTAGCTTGTCTTTAATAAGGTGATGTGGTAAGGTTGTATATAGTGTAGAGAAGTCATAAGTGCTTATTGATGAAACTTGACCTTTATTAAAAAATTTATCAAGAACGTCTCCTGAATTTTTATAGCTCAAAAAAAATTAATCCCAGATTTTTTATAAGTTTTATCACATTATAGTTTAACGTGATCTTTCAATGATGAGTTTCAATTACATGTATTGCGTTTCTTAGTCAATGGAGTGTGTGTGTGTTTGTTTAATAATTTATTTACAGAAATGTTTGCATGTACTCCATATATATGGCACAACATGAACATCTAAATGTTTACAACAATTCAATGACGAATCCTCATGTATCGGTAGTGTCATATGTGATACAGTAGACCATATAAATACGGCACGCAGCACGTGACACAGACCGTGAAATGAGCATATCATAGGCAATGCGCACCGGGTGTTCTGAACAGAAGCTTATTTAGAGACGCAATTAACTGCGTCGGTCAGAGAGATAGAAAGGGATATTTGGCAGTCGGGCTTATGTCCCTAGGGTAGGGCTGGAGGCGGAATTTGTTCTACACTCCCTGTCAAAACTGACCTAAACGGCGTTCGAGCCCTCATGGGATTAGGAATCTCGGGAAGTAATTCAGCTGGATTGCAGAATGTCTGTGGCGCTACCCATGTGCCCGCCCGTGCACGATAATTACTCGGAGGTGCACCTAGGGTCTTCCTCAACAATGGAAGCTGGGAAGTCAGTCGCCATATAACCTTAACCGTTGGTGCGACTATATAAGCAATTCAGTTCAATTATGTATTTACTCTGAACAGTATATTAAAATCCAGAAGTAAAAAGGTAAATACTATTTCATTTCGGAAAATCAGTGGGACTAAACATAAATAATTCTTTGCGGCACCTTCAAATATAGTAAGCACAAATAAACACAATACATCAATAGACAACTCATTACAGTATGTTTAACACAAATTCAAACACCGTTTCGGGAAATCGCGGGTGTGTTTAGTTTTGTTTTCAAAACGCCCCTTTACAGCACCCATCCGCTTTAGGAGGACCTAATTTGACGTACATTAGTAGAAATCTGATTAAGTTCTTCTTTATTATCAGGGCTTAGTAAATAAGCTATTTTATTTGAAAACCAACAAGAAGAAAACAGGATGGTTATATCCCTAACAATAGTAAAAATACTCCATTTCGGTATTTGTTTTATTATAAAACGGCCCTATACATTACCCATCCACTTCAGGAAGATCGACATACATTTGCAGACATCTGATTAAGGACTACTTTTTTATTATCCGGTATTAGTAATTCAGATATTTAAAAGAAATAATCTTTATAACCCTAAAACTATCCCAAATAAACTCCATTTCTGTAAATCATATCATAAAAGGCCTCTTTACAGCATCCACCCACTGGCACTGGAGCCGCAGATATTCTATAAAAAATAAATAAATACGATATCCCCCTATTATCTATTACATGGTAGACATCTTTGATATGACCAACCTCGTTTCGAAGGCTGAATCTTTGTCAAATTACAGAATTGATTCAAATCCTCTACACAGTTCGTTAGGTCTGACTCCCATTTATCACATTAAATTCACAGTTTGTACGAAAACGCAGGCTGTGCGGAGAAATTTAAGTAAAATCGCCGGTTTCTGCCGTAGCAACATTTCCTACCTGACGCGAACTTCCGGTTGTATCGAGAATTCCGAATGCCCAATAGGATCACCAGTTACAAAGACCCATTCGCAACTTCTCGAATATTTAACTCTTTATACAAACGATACATGATTAGTCTTGATCATCTTCGACGCTTGATTGTAAATACAAACGTTTGTCTTGAAAACAAGCAATCGTCGCAGATGATCTAGACTAATCAAGTCTCGGTTGTACAAACATTTAAATATTCGAGAAGTTAGTACAGCCGGAAGTGCTAGGTAGGAAATGTTGTTACGGCAGAAATCGGCGATTTTACTTTTCGGTAAAACGGATCTCCATTTCTGTCCATTTCGGTAAATCTTTTCCATTTCGGTAAATCGGATCTCCATTTCGGTAAATCCTCTCCATTTTGGTCCACTTCGGTGATTCGAGTTACCCTTCAAAGTGTGCATCCATCGCAACGTGAGGAATACTATCAGCACACGTACACGTCCGGACTCCAGTCCACGACGCCCTGTTTCTAATCGACGAGTCTCACGAATGATTCTTTTGGATTACATTGCTTCCAGTTAATTGCTGCTCAAAATGACGTCGTGTATTTGTTGTGGATATTGCGAACATCTGCTAAAATAATCTTTTTTGTCACTTCGTGATCAGGAATTCCCAGGGATTTCCCGCTTATTTCTCCATTAAACAGCCGAGTTTAGTAAAATCTTTTTTCGATTCGTTAATAACTTAACTTGAGCAACACATTTACAAAGTTTAAAATTTTTGAAAAAAAAAAGTTCATAATTATGGACAGGGTCTTTAAAGTTATTGAATATATTGCATATACTGCACACTTAATTCCATATATATTCCAAGGAAATCCCAAGATGTTTTATAAAAAAAAAAGTGCTGTTAGTTAGAGAAAGGACACAACTGTGATGTTGTAGACGTTTTAACCACAGTACACGTTGTAACAAGAAATTCATAAATGCTGAAGTTCCTCTTTGAAAAATTGAGCCAGTTCAGTACTGTATTTAATGTTAAGTGATTGCAACATTTAAAGCCTAAGTTTGCTCACCTGCTTGAGCCAAATGCGCATTCTGACGATAATGAAACTTTAAAGGGATAACCATTGGTGTGTTCCGTGCTGTTTAAACCTTCTTTCTAAAAGGACAGGCCTAATGTCGCCCTGTACCATTCGATTAGCAGTAGCGTATTAAACATACAATATATAGCGGAAATACGCACGCTGCGTTTCTTTTTCCTGTCAGTATATATGTATATAAATTTAAACCACGGTAAGTAATAGAGTCTGGTCTCAGCGAGTTGGCTTATTTAAACACCCGATGGGCAACGCTTATTTAAACAACTCGATGGGCGTAGTCCATCAAAGTGTTTAAAAGAAAATATAACCAACGAGCTGAGACAGACTCTATCTTTTGTGTAGCATGGTGTACTTACAAACACTGTGACGTCATAGTGACCGTACTATAAATTCCAATATCCGGTAGTTGTAGTGCGGTATAGCCACGCCCCATTTAGTTACCCTAAATTAAACGATTTAATGCTCTGCATTCTGCTCTGCATTCATCAAAGGAAATATCACCGACTATGCTACAGTAATGTATTAGTTCGTATGGGCTCCAAACATCGACATAACCCCGATGTTTAAACCTCGACATAACCCCGATGTTTATCTTGACCCATATTCAGAGCAACATGCAGGCTGTTCAAAACTCTGAGAATTAGTCATACAAAATCCAACCCCCTGCACACTAAATGCCACTATCCCTTGAAGATGTCTTTAAAGACCCCGGCCCTGCTGCTACCGGAATGTTTAAACCGTTCTTACGTGTATGGTTAGTTCATGTTATTAGTTTGTTAGTTCAATAGTCTCCTGTTAATTAAACAAATACCTTTTAAAAACAAGGATGTCTTGATAATCGGATTTTCCTTCAAACAGTACTTTCTCAACGTTAAGTCCGATGTCGATTCCGTCCGTCTGTCCATTCATATCCCGGAACCAACCATTGGCATTGTCAATGGCAGACATTGTTAAAGTATGGTAAAAGTTGACTCTACTCACGGTCTGATAATCGGGCACCCCCTCAAAGTCGGAGGCGGAACCGAATTGAAAGGGAGGAGCTAACGCTATTTACCGGAATGAAGTTGATTAAACGAAACGGACCGAAACTGAGATATGAATTACCGAAACGGAGTTTGTTTTGATGATTTAAAGAAGAACGCTTACCATGGCACAATGCATGTATGGCTGTGTGTAAAGGTCGTACTGTACCGTAGGCGGTATAATGACGGGCCCGGTCTAATCCGCTGACTTTTAAAGCTTCACGCTGACCCAAAATCTGCGGGTAAAACTCTGACCTTTGGGAAAATGCTGACCTTGTTAGTTACTTGATAATTAAAGGTAGCCTTATTTAAAACACTTTTTTGTTATGTTGTTCAAGTAAAGCAGCACGTATTTCTTAAAAAATGGCAAACATATTTGTTTCTATAAGCCCGTTTGAAAAACGTGACGCATTCTGGTATGGCGTTGGCCGTTCGTACGTTAACAATTTGAATTCCACATGATAACTCATGCATTATTAAACATGATCATGAACATTCATACATCTATATAGACTGCCCATGAGACAAGGATGAACCCTATTGTTTTTGGGGTCTCTGTGTCATAGGTTAAGGTCGTGGTAACCCAACATAGAAAAACAGCTTCCGAGCAGTTGCTCCGTAGGACCATGCAACTTTTTATTTGTTTTTTGTGGTGTTTTACGTCATTTCAACACATGTAAGGTTATAAATATGTGAGGGTCGATTTTTTGTGGTGGAGGCAGACCACAAACTTGTCTCGGGTATATCAGTATTTATACAATTGTTTTGTGCAGAACGTTAAAGGGATGATACACTCAATTATAAATTACACCTAGCCAGAAGCTGGGAATAAAATGGGACATTAGATTTTTCTGGTTTAAACATAATGTATTGCATTTTTTTAACAAAGTATGCAAATGGGTCGGGCCAAAAGTTCTTACAACATTAGTTACGGCCCTTCCCAATACAATTTAAATTACAAAGAACAATTGTAATGTTATGGCTATAGTAAACATATTAAATAACAATGCATACAGAAAATAAATGAACTGAAGTTTACAAATGTAGACGTAACAGTTGTCACGATAGTTGGGTGAAAGAAAAAGAAATAGGAGGAGAAGAAGACAGAATATGTTTTAATAAGGTAGCGACCATTTTGATTTCTGGCCTTTGAATTGTTGAAAAAAATTCTTGGCTCTGACTTGGGGAAAAAGAAATAAATAGTCCCTCATATTGTTTTAAAAAAATAATCCAGCCTTCTCTCAAAAATAATCTTGTTGTGAGGAATTAGAGGGAAAAAATAATCTGGCTCCCTATTCAGTCTATGTCAAATGTAGATCTACTCCATTAGCCACTGGATTCAACATGAAAATGTTTAACCACAATCTGGCTTCATCAACAGCTTCTGCTCAGAAGTTTATCGAAATCTCCAGTTGAAATGAGTTTAGACGACTGAGTGATAGTATTCATGGTTATAATAAATGTGATGTACATAGATCATGGTAGTAATAAATATGGTATACATTAGTCATGGTAGTTATATATGTGATAAATCTTCAGCTGTGAACTCATGCGTAACTTTTCAAATCATCTTCAGAAAGTTGTGCAAACCATGTGTTCGCCATTTTAGTAAATGTTCACTGATTTTTATTTGCATATGTATATACATACACTGTTCAGCATAGGACAATGCTTTGATTTCACAATCATAAGACAGTACACATTATACTGGGATGACATTACAAAAAATACTATCATTCAGTGACTCATTCCATGGAGACATTACAAGTACAAAAATGGGAAAATAACAGTATTTAACATTGGTGTTTGACATTCATTATTAATAAATATTAAATATGATATCATCGGTCATGGTAATAATAAATGTAGCATGCACAGCTCATGGTAGTAATACATGGGGTATTGAGTGGCCATGGTAGTAATGAATGGGGCATTTAGTGGTCATGGTAGTAATTTTGAAGAGCAATTTAAAGAGGCTCACATAGAAAACAGACAAGGACAAGCATAACTAAAGATTAAAACTAGCACATGGAGTTCCATCCCCCATATATGGAAAGATCCATATTAAACAAGGGTTGTCAAAAGGACAGCATGCGCCACTATTCAAAGTCAGTTTTAAACAAGGCCACTGGCACTTCTGTCTCACAAACCATGGTGCCAGTTCATTCACAAGGTCAAGTCTTAATTGTGGAGTTTAGGTGGTTGCGAGGTGAGTGTGTAGGGGTTGCGCGGAGGTGTTGGTCAGTAGCGTTGGGAATCGGCTGAAAATTCATGATCGATTATTTGATTATTTGAATATTTAACCGACCGATGATCGATCATTAATCGATTAAACATGGCTGCTATAAAAGACAAGTGTAAGCCTTTTTCAGATTAAAATGAAGAAAATAATCACTTTTGAAGTATGTTCTGGTAATAAAGGAACAGAATAAAACTGACCAACATATATATTTTAAAAAATAAGTTGTGATAACCGCTATAAATATGTGATTACTTGTTGCACAATTATAACTCATTTTATTTCTTGTATACTTTAGTACATGAGAATGAAATAAGCCATCATTTTCATCAACCGAATAAAGTCGATCATGAAAATTCTTAATCGAATAATCAGATCAAATGCATGACTGATTGATGATCGATCAAACGATTAATCGGAACAACACTATTGGTCAGTAAACATATAACAAATATCGAAGAAAGACCTTCAATACCTCAGAATAAATATGAAGGAGGGGGTGGGGGAAGAGAACAGGATGCAGACATGGTAACTGAAGAGAAACCAAAAGAATATGACACATATTTGTCTGTTTATCTGTGGTGATGGTGGTGTAGGAGTAGGGAAGGTGTGAGCCTTGATGAGGCTAATGATATTTACAGGCTTGCCATTGTCATTTGATGTATGCAGTGACTTTCATTGAAATATATGTAGCTGCTTAAAAAAACTTTTTAACTGAAATTCTAAGTTGAAAAAAACAAAACATCATCTGGCTAAAATGAAATAAAAAGTTATGAAACATGTGCCTGTAAGTGTCCTTGATGACTCTGAGTGACACGTGTCAAGCTCCTTTGACAGAGATATATGGCTAGTGAGTATTGAATTAAATGGATTGTATAGAAAATAAAATAAAGAAATTCTAAGTCGAAAAGGGGCTACACCTTTTCTAAAATACAATACAAAAAATATTTATCCAGAAAAAAGGCCATAATTTTGCTAAAATGCAATACAGAGTTATGGAACATGTGTTGTTCTAAAGAGTTTCTCTCACCGACAGTACAACCGTCCCATATTGTGGAAGCATACTCTAAATTGGTCGCATATATAATATTCATAGTTTTTCGACCTACTTTGTATTTTAAGATTCTCATTAGGCCTAAAACTTTGGATGCTGAGGTTAGAATGTTTTTAATATGTTCATGTCATTTACCGTTATTACTTATAGTCAGGCCTAGATGTTTGTGATGTTCTACAAATGTAAGTTGTACTTTATTAAAAAATAAATTTTGTTGTCTGATGTTATTTGTTGACGTTATAAATAAAACTTCAGCTGTATTTGAGTTAAACTTTACTAACCATGTTTTAGCCCATTCAGACATAATTTACAAGTCATGATGTAATATACCTTCCATATCTTCTGTGTTAGAAGTTGCGAGCTATCAGCAAATAATAGTGTTTTTTATCATTTCATCATAGTCATCCGCTGACACAGATATATAGTAATTTTAAAATACTGTCATAATGCAATGTTGTGAAAAATGATTATACGTGTATATTCACATAATCATATACACACACATACTGACATAAATACATACATATAAATGCATATATACATACACACATGTATCTACATATATACACATATACACCAACATATAAGCATATATATATACACACAATGACGTATATACACACATATACACTATCATATACGTATATAAGTAGCAATCCACGGAGTTCATATTTATTCATATAATAAGTGTTTGTGTCAGTTACGCACTTTCAACCAAGAATAACAGGGCCTGGCCCATTGTGTGAAGGTAGACAGGAGTAACTTTATCTGCACTGAATCACTATTGAAATGGCATCCATTCTCATGCTGGTCACCAAGAAAGGGAACAATCAGAAGTACTGTTAAATAACTAATTTATTGGGCTAATTTAATTCTCCATCATTTATTTCATTTATTTAACTGCATTTGAAGAAAAATAATTTAATAATGTTCTGCCCGTTGTAACTTTTTGACGTAAGGCAGGCGCGCGCTCTCATCTTTGGTTGAGAACAGCTCTGTAAAATGCCACGGAGTAGTATGTTTTTTGTAAGGAATTCAAAAGTCCTATGTTCAATCTCACTGGCAGTGGATGCAGTTTATGTGAATTCATTGCATACAGTGTCTTTATTTGTGACAGTCCTATACTTTGAGCCTATGAGAATTGAATTGGGTGCATCTTCCCTGTAGCATATAACTTGGTGCACCGACCATCGCTGATATTATGACAGGAACAACAACACATGTCAATATTAGAAATCAGCTGTTCAACGTGGAAAGTTGTATTTTAACAAGAATCCACTAAGTGACATATAACACTCTAAACAAATATATTGAAGATTTTATTGTTTATTAAAGTCTCGTCATAGTACAGTATTATATACAATAAAACATTACTGTTAAAACATATGATTTAACTATGCCATTCTAAAAGAATTATAAGAGATTATATAAAAAAAAAAGAGATATAGGGTCCTATAGAAACCACAGCGTATGAACGCCATGGCATCGTAGGTCCGCACTGTACTGCAAACAGGGACTTGATAATACAACGAAAGGGACAAAAAACAACAGAAATGGTGGTGAAGACAAGGTTACCGACTTGGAACGGTCAGTAGGCAATAAGGCCTACTGGTTAGCTTGAATCGATTTTATATGCGCACAATCCTCGCTATTATCCTGTCTTCAGCTCCCAAATATACAAGACAGTGTAAACAAAACTACATCCCATCAAAAGGAATTCCCTAACAATAAAGTCCACATCCGGAGAAACTGACTAAAGAAACACATACAAAATAATAAACATCTCAGGATGTATCCAGAATCGTACTGAACAACCATAGTAGTTGAGCTAAAGAGAAAACCAATCTAGGGTACGACCAGAAAACTCGAGGGACGAAAGCTCATGCACCCACCTCCCTTAGTTGGGGTTTCAGTAGGTACAATCATAGAGTCCCAAGAGGTAGTCCAGTCATCGCACAAGTGAAAAGTGAAGCGTAATGACTGACTGTAGAGGGGTCAATCTCTAAACATGCAGTGCGCTGTAAAACCAAAGGGTTATATCCTTTTCTGACGAACTTCCTGATTAAATTTGTAAAGCGGTCAGGAAACCGTTAGTAAGTACATTTCATTTACAACAATAACATCATATGACAAATTGCACTTCTTCTGGACGACTGCACCAGCCATGTCATCAGACTCACAAATAGCTGAAGCAATAAACAAAAGGAACCAATCACGAAGGTTTTATTACTATCACAACATACGTATATGTATCATAGAATAAAATGTGTCAGCCTATTCAAACATTATATATAATATGCTAAAAACTGAAGAGTCATTGTCAATCGCCCGCATGTGAATCATAACCATATTATATTAGTTTAAAACGCCATTAAAAGTGTCTGCATGGACAGGCTATGAATTATGTAAATAAGCACCTGGGGACAATTAAGTCCACCTTATAAACGCAAGATAAAAAAAGCTAAAAAAGCGTTTATCACATCACGTTAGACCAGATATGAGCTGATTAACAGTAACTGTTCATAAAATACATGTCACATTCAAAATAAATATACACTCAGTTAAAACAGTATTATTTATTTTTTTAGTATTATTTATATAAAAAAATAATTCTAGATTGTAAAATATTAAAACAGGTTTGGGCACATACTCTTATCATTTCTTGATTGGAAAATAAAAACTGTATCTTGCCTAAATCACTAAGTCTATAAAAAAAAAACAGAGACTGTAAGAACTTTTTTTAATACTGTATCTCTATGTTAATTATACATATTGCACTTAAGGATCACATGCATTTCGTCTTCTACATCTGCCTTACAAAGTGGGAACACACGGTCGTTTTCTCGTAAGTTCTCATAGCGTCCCGTCTCTAGCCTTAAAGGTTCAACGCCACATCTAAATTTCGAAAAAGCTGACGGATGACATAAAGGTAATATAAACTGACAATACGTTTCTACACAATACTCAGATTTAAACAGCGTATACGGTCTTAACTTGTTGCCACCATTACCACTTGGACCTGTCACTCGATTTATTCTAAGTTTCCATTCTTCAATGTGTTTGTTCATCAAATAATCAAAAACAGAATTAATGAAAACAACCTTAAATGTTTTAAAATTAGTATCAGAATATCTTGGATCGATGTCTTTAAAACTCGATTTAACATAGTAAAACCAGTTTTTACAAGATGTGTTAGCCTTATTACTGGCCCAAATAAAAATACGCTTTTTCAATCTAAAGTTGTTCGTATTGATATTGCGATACCAGAGGTTGCAAATACATTTCCACTGTTCAATGAAAGCAGGTTTCCAACCCATATCACCAGAGACAGCAGCCATTGGAGTATATTAATGTCCCCGTTTCCAGGTAAAAACGCATTGCTCTATTTTGTACGGCATTAATGCAGGAATAAGATTTGCAACCCCATATAGCTGCGCCGTAAGAACTAACGCGTCATATACTTTAGAATATACATTATATGGCATACCACCTAAACACTTATATTTTGCAATTAGCAAACCCAAAGCACGACTCGCGCTCTGAGCGACTGTCTTTGCAGTAACAATATAGTCTAGATGTTCAGTTAAAACGATTATAAGATATACATATTTAGCAATGATATCAGTCTTATCGGTTCCACAAGTTAAAGCAAATTCTGACCTAGATATAGAGTTAAGTCTAAAATGAACAATGTTGCTTTTAGTGATATTGACAGACATACTATTTATGACGATATATATTTATATATATATTTATATATAGTGCACCAATCATTAAGTTCATTTCGCATGATTTGAAGATCATTCTCATTTGCTGCAATTAAAACAATATCATCAGCATACAGTAGTATATTTACCATTTCGTTATCGATATCAATGCCGTTACCTAAAGCTTTAATGCGAAGGGCCAAGTCATTGATAAAAGAATTAAACAACAAAAGAGATAATGCACGCCCTTGTCTTAATCCTGATTTCACATCAAACCAATGTGTATATTGATTATTTACTCTAACTCAAGATGAGACAGATCTATACTGAGATTTATAGCTATAAGCATTTTACCAGATATGCCAATGTCACTTAATCGCTGCCAAAGTTTATCTCTTGAAATAAAATCATATGCTTTACGAAAATCAATAAATGCACAGAAAGTAGACATCTTATTTTTCTTCCTTGTTTCAATTATATTTGTTAAGGATGATACAACTTATACATTGAACAAGCTAGTGTTATGCCTCTATAAGAAAAAGGGAACTTGGATCAACGGCACTCGACTTTGGAATATGATTGATAATTCTTTGACCCCATAATGTAGGTATACAACCTGTATCAAAACAAATATTAAACAGATTCAAAAATAAAATGGATGTATCTTTCGTTAAAACATCAACTGGTATCATATCCACCCCCAAAGCATTGTGACGTTTGAAATTTTCAACTACTTTTTTAACTTCTTGTATGCAAATATTTGCGTTTAAAACATGATCATACTCGTTATTACTGTTTACATTATGGTTTGGCGTATGGCTTTCAAGTTCAACGTCTCTGTTTAAAAGATGTGTATAATCTCGTTCCCATTTAAGCAAAACATCCCTAACATCTTTAGACACGCTGCCGTCATCCAAAAGTTCCTCCATTGGAATGCTACTTTTCTTAACTTGGCCACCATCTCTCCTATAGTTTTTCAAAACTAGTTTGATCACTATTCGCTTCATTTAATATGTCACTTTGCAATTTATACCAATAGAGACGCTTACATCTCTGAACTCCACTGTCAAACCGTTTTCTAAAAGAACAGTATTCAGAATTAAGTCTTGACTCTACGGACTTATCCTTACATCTTAACCAAAGATTTTCACTTTCATGAATGTCCATGACAAACGAAATAAACATAATCATATTGATTGAGTTCAAATATTGTTTCATTTAGAGTATTATTGATCACAAACGGCGGTATCAATGTTAGGAAATAAACAAAACATATATAAAAAACGTGTTATTTTTTGAAAACAAACATATTTTAAGTTTTCCTGAAAAAAGTTCCTACAGTACTGTAGTTATACAAGGTGTGAAAGTTCGTCTGGTCGACGTTTTTACCTAACAAATTGGTCTGGGAGTGTACATAATCATTCAAACGGAAGTCGTTTATTTCTTTGAACTCGAATAATAGCAGTCTGACCTTTTGACCGCTTGACCGCGCGGTCAGTACACTCCCAGACAAATTTGTTCACAATAGCATGTAAAACGTCTTCGGAATTACATTTTTTATATGGACAAAAAATACGTATAACAACGATTGTTTTATACATACATAAATTGTTACCACCTTACAACTGTGTTATACTCATCTGTATCAACACAATCGACATTAGCTGGGGCGCATAAAGCGCACGTTTATAATATTAATTGGTTTATGGATTTGCTTTTATACGATTATTTTCCGATATATATATATATATAACGAGTGGGTTATGATGTAGAGATACAGTTCATCAGCGTGTGTTGCAGCTATCCCTTTTAGAATGTGAATGCATACGCTTGATTTCTATGTATCTCGTCATAGCTAGGCGCCCTGCCGTAGTTCGTCCGCAGGTTGTCTGTCCTTGGTAGTTCACAATTATTTCTCCCTACATATAATTCTGCTTTGTGAACGTGAATCTCATAAGAGAGCCCAAATTTCGAAAGTTGCCGTAGTGAATTCAAATTATCTTCCTTTAGTATATTTATTGAATTCACAGTATCCCCGAGATCCGGTACCTTTCATTGTCACTGTCTCAATATAGCAATGAGTGGTTGAATGCTTAAATGTGGCCCACTCATATGAGCTATACTTGTATGTATGTATGCGTCTATCTGTTAATTGTGCCTTCAGATGAGTGGGTTATGATGTAGAGGTACAGTTCATCAGCGTGTGTTGCACATGTTTTACAGAAAACAAAACTTCTTTTGTGAAAGTACAAGGTATAGAGCTTTTATATAGTGCATGCAGAATAAGCTTGTAGTCCTCTAACAAGCTTGTTCAAATGGAAACCCTGGGGTCAAATCTGGACACGCCTCAACAAGCTTTGAAAATCATATCCCAAATAATGTAAAGTATAATATTTGTGTTAATTTCAAATTTTGCATCTGATTTTATTCCATCCTAAACAGAGAACTAAAACAAAAGTACAGTTTCATTCAGGATTCACCTCGATCTAATATATGCTGTCTCGGTGTAAATATTTCAAATTGGTAATAAAAATGAAGTGAAGTGGTATAATTTGATATTCAGAAAAGATACAATTTGTTTAGTCCCTTCATTAAATTAATAATATACACTTTCCTTGAGGCACAACCTCCTCATAAGTAGTTTATCAGGGTGGCCACAGACTGAAAAACAGGGAAAATGGCAAAAATAATTTCCCTGCAGGAAAAAATCGGAAATTTATTGACTCTTCAGGTATAAAAAAAAAAGAATGAAAAAAAACAAAAAAAATTCTATGAAAATAATTTCCATATTAATGCGTCAAGTAAAACATTTTAGATGGTATTATTAAATGGTTTCAGTATGAAATAAAAACATCGAGTGCTTTCCAATCAGCGACTGACATAGTAGTAGGCCTACGTGATTTCCGTTTGATGTTACCATTACGTCCACAACCATGAGACCTAGATGTATGCTTTCGAATGGAAAATATAGCAAAAATGTCAATGTAAGGCTCTTTTGAAATATTTCCTTGTTGATAAACATTATCATTAAGACCAAGTGGAAATGGTGTCTACACCTTTTCATCCCCTTTAGTTCCGCTAAAGTTATTTTAAAGTTCTTGGTTGCATCATTATCATAAATTGTATATTCAACAGATTGAACAGTGACGTTACTAAAACTATGACCTAACTGACGAAAGTATTGGTACAGGTATTTCTTTGACTTTTTGGGGTTGCCTGCATTATATTTGTGCTCACAGAATCGAACTTTTAAGAAACGACATGTTTGTCCAACATAGAAGACTCGTGTGTTTCTGGAGTTTCTGTTAAGATAGCTCTGTTAGTATTTCCGTGATATATGCGTAATATATTTTACGTTTTTGTTTTGATAGTTCTTGAAAATACATTTAATAGCACTTCGTAGCGTATTATATCGTTATCCTAGGCCTTGTAGCACTGGCTTCTCTCAAGTCATTGAGTACTTGCTTTGTGGTTTTCTACGCTTTCATGTTTTTATATTCATATATACAGTATTTGTTATATTGCCTATTACAGCAGTGAACCTAGCAGGGGTATATTTTTGACACTGTCCCGTGTGGTCTTTGGCTTTCTATGCTTTCATGTTTTTATATTCATATATACATGATCATGAATGTGTTATATTGCCTATTACAGTATTGAACCTGTCAGTGGTATATTTGTTTACACTGTCACCACCAAACAAAATACTGCAGTGTGTTTTCGGTGACTTTTTTAGAATCAAATATAAATAATATATAACAGTATACTGTGGTTTTGGTGAATTGTTTCAGACTCATTCCCCTCCGTTGAAGGTGTTGTTGTTAATCCAAGGATTAAAGTCCTTCCGCCACTTTCATCTCTCAGCTTAACAGTAATAAAATTAGTCCATGACCTATAGCTAACAGTATACTATTTGAAGTTCAACGAATTTCAAACAGTGAAATATACTAGAATAATTATTGAATGTTAATTCTTCCTTCTGCGAGACCATTAGGATTGGTAAACATTGTCTCAGTGTCTAGATTTTAATGCATGTGTAACAGTTCATTAGCAAGTCTGCGACTAAAGCGAACCGCTACATGACTGTTACTGGCACCGAATAGCAATGCGCATTACGTTAAATAAGATGGTTATAAATACTAATCGCGCATCTTCGGAGTAAACCTTAAATAGCGCAGGGTAGTTCTTATCATTGACAGATCAAATAAATGTTGGAATGAAACATATACTGCTTCTGTGATGTTTTAAGAAATTTATACGGTCTGCTGGAATATATATGTATACGTGTACTGAGGTTGTATGAAATAAAGGGAAAAGAACATTAACAATTAGTGAGTTAACGTGTTCATTTTTAAAGGGGATTTAAGTTATTATTTATATATGTATCTGTTAAGTTAAAACCTCGCGACACTGAGTGAAAAATCAAAATAATTTGACACTATAGGCTAGAATATAACATAATACTGTTTTAGTTAATAAACTTTCTTCTACATGCAACACACGTGACTGTGTGTAACAGTTCTAGTACTAAAACGAAAGTAAATAATAATAATAAACTATGGTTGAACACACTGCAAACTTCAGGGACTGTAGCTCAACTAAAGTCAGAGTTATTGTCGGTGGAACTACTTTTATTGTCAGAAAAAGGACGCTTAATAAAATTCCATACACCGTTCTTGCCTCGTTAACGCCACAGTCGCCATATTATGACGTCACACAGGACGCTTACTGTTTCAGCAGAGACCCGGATGTGTTTTACAGTGTGATTAACTACTGCAGATATGGAGAGTTACACTTGCCGAAATATCTATGTGGTAACATGGTGCGGAGGGAGCTAGAGTTTTGGAAGATTCCTGAATTTGCGGTAGATTTTACTATATCTTTATAAGATACGTTATGATTTACATAATCGCAGGTTTAACTATATGTTTATGACATACATTATGATTTATACATAATCACAGGTTTAACTATATGTTTATGACATACATTATGATTTATACATAATCACAGGTTTAACTATATGTTTATGACAGACACTACGATTTATACATAATCGCAGGTTTTGACACCCTAGAGCCAGTTTAAACACCCAGTGGCCTTTGTTGCCACTGACCGTTCCAAGGCGGTAGCCCTATTGTCAACCATTTTGTGTTTGGGATGTCGTTTGCATGTTTTATTATTTTTGCCTTCTCGTTTGTCTGTTTGCATGTTTGTTTTTGTGTTTTGTGGTTGACTGTCGTCCTTGAATGCTGCTTTCCCTGACCGATATTTTTATCTTTCATACTATATATTCATGACATACCGTTTGATGTATGCATAACCGGACGTTTTATTATATGTTTATGACATACATTATGATTTATACTAAACCGGACGTTTTCCTAATGTTTATGACATACATTATGATTTATACTTTACCGGAAGTTTTACTGCTTGTTTATGACATGCATTATGATATATACATAACCGGAAGTTTTAGTAAGGTAATTTTATATCATCATTACATACCAATGTAAAGACGTCTACATCTTTAAGCGGACTTCGATTCATGTTATGTGTGTTATCAGCACATTTCATGTTTTCATATAAGGGAGGGTAACTCTCAAAAGATATAACACTTTAAACAAAACAGATTGTGAAACATCTTATACTAATCACTCCGGGTAAAACCAGAACTAAACAATGGTGATTAATTATCTTGCTCAAGGATAAATATCATGGCATTGGTGAGGATCGAATCTGCGATCCCTCAGCCTGACATGCTTGAGTACAACGTGATACCACTCGAGTGGTATAGATACTGGGGGTTCTGGGCCAGTTTTCCCTCGCAACAAACAATCAGCCGTTATTAGTTGTCTCCAGTTGGCCTTAACACAAAGATGCAAACGTCAAATGGCGGTGACATGCTTTCTACCAGACCCTCACAACTATACAAACTGCTTGATTGCCCTTCGCTTAGGAAGAACTTTACCAAAACCTCCAGTATCTATTAATTTTGTAAATAACTAAAACATTTGCAATTCATTAAGCAAAGTCAGACGGAACCGGACAGTAGTCTTCATCATCACTCTGCATATCATTTTTTACCATGGAGTATTTTTTTTTCTACACTTTGCTATTTTGTATTTTAGTTCAAGAAGCTCTTCTCTGTTTCCATCCAGCCCACGTTCATAATTATCCATTTTAACCAGTAATAGTCTTCGCTTATTAACTATGCTTTTTTAAGTGTCCATAAAATCATCACGAACTACTTTATATTCTACTTGGAGTTGCTTACCTCTCATCAATTCTCTTCTGTATTTATCTTTTAAATTGTTAAGTTTTCTGCAAACCTTTTCTTGTTCCATTATATATAATAATACCATATATAATTATGTTTAAGCCCTTATTTAATATGTTCAATATCCTTAAATGGGACCCAACTATTGAAATTCTCATTGTCTTCCATTTAATCAATGCTTGTTTCTTTTTGTAATCACGTCGTGTTACTTTTTCAGTCCTGAATATTTCTTGCTTTGCTTTTATCATTTCTAATTCATAAAAGCTTCCATCAATGTTTTGGTTGTTTAAATCTTTTATTTTGTATGTCACAGGATTTGTATATTGAATTTCATGAACAACAGATATTTCTTCAGTCCAATTTGGAGTATAACCTTTTTAAAACGTTCTTTTATATTTGCTGATTCTAACATTATCCCCTATTTTAAACTTTGGCTTATTTTGATTACTTCTCATTTTTCCATAAAAGTTGAAATATACCGTTCCTTTATTCTTTTCATCACTAGCTTCAATTGGTGTCATTTTAATACTCCGATGTTTTATATTATTATACTTATCAACCATCGCCTGAAGCACGTCTAAATATGTATTTGTATTGTTAGCTGTAAACTATTTCCACATCTTTCTTTTCATGTCCGGTTAAATCGTTCAATTACTACAGCTTTTCCAAAATTAAAAGTGTGATACATTTTAATATTATTATCATCAAGGAATTGCTTAAACACCTTGTTATAAAATTCCACACCTTGATCAGCCCACAACAATTTACACTGTATTCCTGTACTGATTATCGATTGGAACGCTTTGGTAATTTCTAAACTGGTTTTATATGGCACTGGTACAACCCAAGCAAATTTACTAAATACATCAATTACAGTAGGCAGGTATTTGACACCTTTATTATATTTCGAAAACGATTGCATATCAACCAAATCAGCCGATCATATTTTATCAATTTCATTAACAATCGCGCGGCGTTGAGTGAACTTTTTTGTATAGGTTTATGAAGTTCATCGGCTGGCTTATCAGTCCATCTCAAAGCCTTTTCTTGTTTTTTGGCTCTCCAAGTCCTAGTTTATATTTTGCACTAATTACGGGCTCGACTATCAAATTCTTAGCGATCTTTTCTCCAAGTGAGTACGATTTGCTCGTTTTCAAACCAGCCAGCATGTTTTTATCACACGTTGATTTATTACTAGGACTTTCGTCATAACAATAATCGTGATCTTTGCAAATAGCATCTAATTCATTTGAATGTTCTCCACTATCAAGTGGGTTACCCGGACCGCAATATTTATAACCAGGAAGCGTTAACCCCTTTTTGGGTAGCAAAGGAGGTAAAGCTTTATGGATATCAATGTTTCCACCTTGTGTACTTTTAACAAACTGTGTTTTAGTAATACCACAAAATGCACAAGTTGCTTTTAGCATTCTTCTACCATTTTTTGCCAAAAATACTTAGGGTCAACATTTTCAGTAACCTTTTTTTCTTTTATGCAATAACTCATATATAATATGATTAGATTAAACTTTGTTTTAAAAAATACGATTTTATCATGTTTTCATTTTCTACCGGTTTTACGGCTTTAATATTTTATAAAAAATATCATACATGCTATTTTCTTCTTGTGCTTTTTTAATAAAGAACAAACCGAAATATCTGCACAAAACACTTGTTTTATCTTGATATTGAATAGTGTTGTATTTTATATCACGTATGTACGCCAGAACTTCTTTTGGAGGACCTGAGCCAAACGGATCAAAGTAATAATTATTATAGTCACAAGTCCAGTGTGTACCAGGTCCAATATGATCATCAAGATTAATAGTACAACATTCTTGTTTGTTTTGTTTTGCTGGTAATTTGTACACCCCACTGATTTTTTGTATACCTAGCAGAGATAGGTTCATTTTTAAAAAAAAAAATTTTACAAATGGGTTACTTCTGTATGGTTTAATTTGTGAGTCTACTTGTAAACCTTTTCCTCTTCTATCTACTTGCAAACCTTTTCCAGTTAAACCACTAATAAGAGATCCGATCAACGGAATTCCTAATGATGCAAGAAGCCCAAGAAATCCTCCATCCTGCTGTTTTTTTGTTAGTTTAACAGGGCAGCGACCTTTTGACTTTGCTATTTTATTTTTTTGTGCAACTGTTAATTTATTTGATACGAAAAGTGTTTGTTTTTTATCACTAGGAACAGTCTTGCTGTTTTCTATCACTGGGAACAGTTACCGGTTTAGGAACAGTTACCATTTTATTACTAGAAGCACTTGCCAGTACGTCTTGCAGTTGTTTTTTGTCAGTTTAATAGTGCAGCAACCTTTTGACTTTGCTATTTTGTTTTTTTGTGCAAGTGTTAATTTATTTGATTTTAGAATTATTATTTTTTTGTATTAGCAGGAACAGTTACTATTCCATTTCCAAATATTTTACCAATTCCAGTACTTCTAGACCGCTAAGTGCTCCTGTTGCTAAAGGTCCTAATACTTTTGGAGCGAGTCTAGAAACTGTTGGTAATATTGTTTTAGTTAACAGACCAGCTAATGCACCTAAAAAGCCTCCATTTTTAGACTGAGACCTCATTTGTGATTTTGAAAAGTCCCAGTTAGTTGGTTATTTTTATACCTGAGTGTTAATTCACTCTTATTCTCATAAGCCCTCGCTAAACTGTGTTTCTGGCCATCTGATAAATTTACTGAATAATTTACGTAAGTCATATTTATTATAAGTTAGATTAAACACTAACTAGCTCATTTCCAACGATATCAATAACTACATCTTCTTCATAGAGAACCAGATCATAAACTTTATAAGGAGCCCCCGGGGGTATATTTAGTTTATATCTTAAACTTAGTTGTTTTGGTTCAATACTGACTACATCTTCCTTGCAACTCAAATCAAAATGTATCATTCCGAAAAGAGTTTTAAAATTACTCATGTTTAGTAAAGTTCCATTGTTTTTATCATTTTGTTTGTAAGAATAACTAATAATATCTCTGAATATTATCATGGCTGTATTCAGTTTCTGGATAATATATGCCGTTTCCAACTTCCAGTATAGCTGATTGTAAATAGCAATTAGTATTTGCAGCATTTACCCTAAACGTATCCAAAAGATGAGGATTTTGTGTTTGAGAAAAGCTCTTGTCTGACCTTTGCAGATAAACAAAAACATGGTTTGGACGTTTGACTCCAGCCGTTGTTCTAAATATGGATTTAGTTAGTTGAGAACTTCCGCTTTCTTGTATCATTTCACGAAGATAAGCCCATCTTGTTGTTGTCATGTGATTTGCCATTACGTAACTTAAACCATCTGAGTTAAATATTATTCTAGGTATCCACAAAACTAATTTATTAATAACTACTTGACCATCATCACCACTTGATTTGAAAATTAGCACATCATCAGCCGCCAGTTGCAAGCTGATTTGAATCTGACCAGGTGGAAGCATGTTTGTTTCCAAACCTTCAAAGAAGGAATATTTGTTTAATGGAATTATAGAGTCAACTTTTTGATTAGTTAAGAAATAATAAATACGAACCTGTGTTTTATCGGTGAATAAAATACAGTTAGGAGTTCGGATGCGTAGTAATTAAATCACGAGTGCGTCAGAACGAGTGATTTAATTACTCGCATCCGAACGACTAACTGTATTTTATTCACCGATAAAATACAGGTACGTGTTTATTATTTCGATTCTAACACAACAATAACCCCATTATTTACGCTATTGTGGGGGCACTATATATTATCTCGGAGGTCAAGGTAATCAGGCTGCTATGTTTACAGGCTGTTCCATTGGGCGCCCCGTATGCAAAGATCTGCGCGGTACAAAATGTTTCAATACACTAGTAGTCACGTGACAAACAATTAAGTCATTGCTTACGTCATATAGCTTGCGCTGTATGACGTCAAACGTTCTCAGCTTGTTCACGATGTTTATTAATGATATATGTACTGATGCATATGATGGGTTTATATCGGTGGGGTGCAAGGTTTCGGAGCAATTTTGTTGTAATTAACATTTCATTAAAATTATTGTTGAGTTTGTCTTCGTGACGTATATTTACCAAGTGACATCATGTAACGTGGCGCTTCCAACGGATGAAATATACGCGAGGAATTAATGGAACAGCTGTGTCTTATCGTAGAATAACATACAGTTGTCTCTCTTCTTTGTGTATATGAAAGGCTGCGAAGGTCGTGTTAGAATTATGATTAAAGTATGACGAGCAGTAAATCCTAGGTTATAATCAGCTTGATCATCTCGAGATTCTGCAACAATCTTATTGTCTAAATAAAAGTATTCGTTTGTTCCGGTTGTCTTTGCATGATCGTCAGAATTTTCAAGCAAGCTTTTGACATTAACAAATCTGTGAAGATTATTTCCATCGTAAACTTATTTTGTCCATGTTGCTTTACTTGCATTTGATCAATCAGCGAAGCTGCATCGTTAATTAAAGCAATTATGTCAGCGTCTGCGAAAGCGGCTCCATCAGCAAGTTTGTTTACTTGAAAACCGATTTCAAAATATGCACTATACCAATCAAAGTAAGAACTTCTTTCATTTAACGATAACTGATAACCACTTTTTATTTGCCTGGTAGCATTTCCTGGCTGTGTTAAAGGAGTATCTAACTGAATAGGTACATATTCATATCTAGTATTATATTTATCATCTCGAAACATCTATGTATACTAGAATTAGATTATTTTTTATTTAATCAATCGTTTAATTCTCGCATGAATTCCTCTTCCGGATAGTAATCTGTTAATTTACATCTTCTTCAGTTTTGGCTACAACTTTTTTTTTGTTATCAGCTCTTGTAAGTTCTTTTAAAATTATCTCACCTTTTGGTTTAGGTTTTATTACTGAAACTAACTTATCAGCAGCCATTTTACCTACTTCATCTCCAAGTTTGTTAGAAACGCTTTCTATGATTTGTTTACCAGCAGTTTCTATTGCCTTTTTGCCTGCTGTTTTCAAAGACTCACTGAATATCTTTGATCCAACTTTTGAAAAAATGTCAAATATGCCAGCTCCAGTTAATCGATCAACGTAAGTAAATGTTCCCCTACTAGTGTTATAAACATTTTTGAACGTCTCATATAATTTATATTACATTAATTCTTTCAAAACAAATCGAAATGATGTGTGGACGCCATTAAGATTAATAATTTTACCAGAGAAATCGGTTATGTAAATATTAATACTGTTAATGATCGTTTTGTTTACTTCACAGAACCCGACTTTTATCGGTTCATCTTAAAAGGATATGATCTTATAAGATCAACTGTACTTATTTCATAAATAACATCCCCGTATGATCCACCAACAATAGAATTACTAACAAGTCACAGTGGATATACAATGTATCGATATAATTTGTTATGTTTGGTGTTACAGTTCCAAATTTAGTTTCTCTAATAACTGCATCTTTGTCAAACCCGGTCAAGGTGTTAAAGTTTGTTTCTCTTAAAGCAAGTATGAAATTATTATGAATGGTAACTAAACGTTTGAAACTTGATAAATCAAACTCAATTCTTATCGGGACAGGTGAGTCATCGGTTAAATCATTGTTTACAGTCAATGTTTCTTTTATATAATTATTGATATCAGCATAACCGTAATTTCCATTTGCAAAACTAATAGTTTTCCAATCTGTTCCATTGTGATACCTTATCACTTTGGTATTAAAATATTCACTAATAGTATACCACGAGTAAGAAATATAAAAAGATCGGATAGGGAAAGTAGCATTCAAGGAGGCAGTCAACCACAAAACACAGAAACAAACAGTCATAGAATTAATATTATCGATTCCAATGCCATACTGTTTGTTCTTGCCTAATATTAATGGTCTGTCAAATACAGTTGTAAAATTACTCGGTGTTTTTGAGCTATTAATTATTGAAGCTTTTTCTGATGATAATACACTTTTTTGTTCCATATTATATAGGATGGATAATTTTTTGCTAATATTAATCACCTTCGTAGTACAGTTTAAAGCTTGTGTAGTGTGAGATTTTATGCTTGAAAAGATGTTCCAAAAGTGAGATTTCGGAAGATATGCTTCAAATGTTCCTTTTAGTATTTGTTTACCATTTTCTACTTTTGGTTGAGTAAATGACTCCTTAGCATTTAGATTAAACAAACTAAAATATTCTATTCCATTGTCTGTATTTGTAACTGTATATGTAAGGTCTGCTTCAAATATATACGCCCGGGTTTTACAATTATTACGCCGAGGGAAGGTTTACCACCACCGGGATATTCTGTAGCATATTCTCCACTTTTTACAAATGAACTATGTACGAAAGTAAATGCCCCGATAAAACCACTACGTATGGTTCTTTCAAGTGGTCTTCGTGTCGGGTATGATACATGATCGTCGTCATCTTGAATAATACTCATTCCACCATCTATTGTAGCTTCAAGAATTAGAATCCGACTTAAATAATCTACTTTTACTTTCAACTCATCAATTATACCACGAATTGCTGTGTGGCGACTATCAGACTTTTCCAAAGTTCCATTATCATACTCTTTTTTGATTAAACTGTTTTAACGAAGCTATTTCGCCATCAAAAGCTTTGCTCCTTTCATCCTGGGTAGCTCTCATTTGTCTCGAAACACCAGCAATAGCAGTTAAGAGTTCATTTTTATCAACCCGTTTGCTCAAAGCAGTCTCCAACGTCTTGCAGCCAACCATTTTCTTTTTGATATGTTCAAACTCTTTGCTGATATCGTCGACGTTAGTGCTTATCTGTTTATCTGATATTTTAATCTGAGTTATTTCAGTAGTAAAAGCAGTTCTCATTTGTTTCGAAGCTTCAGTAATAGCAGTTTCTAGTTTATTGTTGTCAACCATTTGTTAATTGATTTCTCCAATCCGTGTATTAATATTTTGAACACCAGATCTTATTTGTTCACTTAATTTCTTGTAGTTTTCACTATCTTCCAATCCATCTTCTTTCTTTTCTAACTCTTTTAAAGCATCACTCAAAAGTTTTATTTCATCTTTTAAACCGTTTTGAATTTCAATCATTTTCTCACGGTTTGCTTGTAACTTTGTTTGTATTTGACTAAGTTTATCATCAACATCTGTTGTTAAATTTTTCATCATGTCTGGAATTTTATCAATATTATAATCACGTATGATCTTTGCTACTCTCCTAACAGTAAATTGCTTTGTTGCTGCATCATCTGATTTTTCTGGATTACCAACATTGATAATTTTATTATTATCCATGTTAAGATCACTTTTTAAAACATTTTCCTGTTTTTTACCCTTGTGAAGATAATTAACCAGATGTTTCTGTTTTACATACTCAGACAGCACAATACCAAAATTTGTAATATTGACACTGCCAGTCGTAACTTCCTCGCCAAGATCATTAAAAAGCCCCATTATATATAATATGATTAGATTAAATTTCACCAATGAAGTTATTCTTTGCTAGCTTCCTCGGGCGATCCAGATACAGAAAATCATACTGTTTGTCAGTTGCTTTTTTATACTGATCTTTGCTTACGTCTTATTCTCTAGAAAGCATGTTTATTTTATTTATACTTGGAGTTGCAAAGTTTGGAATTTCCATTATAATAATACTTAGATAATACTAGTCCTACCTTATTTTAATTTATCTTAATTGATCTTATTTTAATCTAACCTTATATTATACATGTCTTTGTTAAAATGGAAAGAATTAGCACATAAAAAGCGAAAAGCGAGTGACATTGTTAAAGAATACGAGAATAAAGTTATTCAAAAAAGACTAGAAAAGGGAGCTAGTCGTGATTTGTACAAAGAAATATTTAAACCTGTTACTAGCGAAATAACAGAGCAAACAAAGCGGCTAGCTGAACATTTGATTACCCTTCCAGAAATATGCCAACAGTTGGCAATTCTTCCTGAGGCAATACGTCCACAATTAGTTGCCCCGCCTGAGCGTGGAGATATAGCACCACCGCCACAGCCACCTCCGCCACCACCGCAACCACTCGTTTAATGAAAAAACAGCTGTCAAGCAAACCGTAGATCCTAAAGACAAAGCACCGACGGTTGATCTCGGGGAGGAACTAAAGCGGGAGATAGAGTCTGGACCAAAATTAAGAAAAGCTTCAGACAGAGTGCTTAGGTCAAAACCTGCCGAATCCATGGATGAAATATTTGAAAAAATCAAACAAAAACGTGCATCATTTAGTAACAAGGTAAAAGAAATAATAAAAGAAATAGAAGAAGAAGAATGGGAAGAAGAACCTGCTGCGAGGCCTAAGGAACCTAAACCGGTGTATGATATTGACTTGAATGCTGGTATGAATAAAGTCATACTTGATAAACATAATTTGCCAATAACAACTGAAATACCGATATTACTGATGGGAGTGCTGATTATGATGAATATATTAAAAGGGCTGAAGAGATATGCAGGGGTATTTATTACAAGATAAGAGGTCTAGAGTCAAAAATAAACAACCTCGACAAAGAAAAACTCGAGGAGGGATGGAAGAAGGCGACAACCGGTACGAATTAACTTAAATATTCAAAATTACTCGGTGACCCCGAGCGCCTCAGACAAACTAAAAATCTGCATATGAAAGAACATGATGATCTGGCTGATGAACTGAAAGCTATAGAGTTTTACATAAAAAAGTTGCCTGAGCGAATTCGAACAGCTAGTGAGACTATACAAAAGACTAGTAAAGGATTACAACAAAATAAAAATTCCTACAAAGTCGACAAAGATGGTCACTATGGAATGTTACAAATTGATTTATCCAAGGTTGTTGGTGATCACAAACTTATTGCCAGACAATGAGAAGTAGTTAAACCTAAAAGTAGACGATGATTTTATAGACTTGATAACAAAGCGTTACAATAATAACAAAACGTATTCAAAGCTGTCTCAGAATGCTTTTAAGGAACTAACATAATTATCTGATTTATCAATTCACAAAGGTTATTCAAAGTTCAAGAAGATTTTAGGAGGTTGTGTTGATGTTGAATATTACAATAGTCCTGATGATTAGGTTAATGATCTAGAGTTAGTATGCGGAAGTATCAAATCAGGAAATAATAGTCCACAGCTAATAAATAAAGGTATTAGCATAGTCGATGAATAATTAAAAATAGGCAAAATATCATTCAAAGAACATGAGCAACTATTTTCTAAATATTTTGATTAAATTATTGTCTAACTAAGATTATACATGCAAACCAAAGAAGAATTAATTGATCACTTGACGAGACTTGAGGCTGCATACAGGCGTAGTTATAAATTGTGCGGTATTATAAACGCAACATTACAGATTGCCAGTGGAATAATTGGTTGTGGTGCTGTTCTAGCATTAGTTCCAGCAATTCCTGTTTTCGTGGCTGTCGTTGGCGCTGTTCCTCCAATAGTTGCTGTTTTAGCGAGCAAAACAAGAATAGCAGAAAAAGAGACTTTGTAAAAAACACATCATAGGAGTTTTAAACAGCTTCTATCATATGTCCAAACAACAATAGGACTAGAAAATGATGAAGAGGTAATTAGGATTATCTTTAATAAACTATTAGAGATTCAAAAGAATGATAACTTTACAGAACCTCTGGAAATGTATATGAAAAGGTTCAAGTTAAACGGTCATGGTATCCTGTCGTAATTATTTTTTCAACTTGTTTCCATATCCTATCATACTTTTCTCTAGTAGATTTTGTTTTAATAGGTTGTTTTTTTTTGGTTTTTTTTAATATTTTAAATAGTTTCTGAAAAATGTAATCAAATTTGATTGATCTTTTTCGACCCTCTATTTTATCCAAAATCTTTACAATTTTGTAAAACAAATCTTCAAATCTTTGTCTATTTTTAGAAGACAAATCATAGTCTACCAAGTATTTATCCAAATGGTACATCCTGTGGTAAAATGTTTTCTTTCGGTTGTAGTTGTAACCTGCAATAAGATTGTAACCGTTGTGAGTACCACAATTACGGCAAATACGTTCATTATCATAAAACACACACGTATCGTTACAATTTACACATGCATAAGTACACTTATAGCATATTTTAGATTTAGTACAATATTTACAAATCATTATAATATATTATCAAATCATATATTTAAACATGGGCTTCAGGTTATATGCCTCATATAATGTTATAATGGAGATCAAGATCATAGAAAATAAAATTATCGACTTTAAAAACAGTGAAATGGAATATGCCAAAACGGATGATTTTGAAGACATGAGTCATATTGATAAACAGTTAATAGTTTCTACAAACTGTCAAGATCTAACTGACAGAATTATAACAATGGCACAACAACTAAAATTACCATGGAAAATAAGAAAAAACAGATATAAACAAGTTACGTGCTTCGTGTAAAAAACAAATTTCATCAGCAACTTGAAGTCGTATAACCGAGGCTGCTTTTCTTATTTACTATGATATTTTGTTAGATCGGGGAATTAATATTATTGTTCGGCTGGTTAAATGAATTTAATATAACCTATAATATATGGAAAGTTATGCAGAAAAAGAAAGAAAACACTTTGAGTGTAACGATGCTATAAAGTTTCTTTCAGATCGAGCGTTAAAACAAATTAAGATGTTTTGTGAATCGCAAGCAATCACAATAGAATGTTAATATTTTTAAAAATGAGTAAACTAGCAAGCTGTAAAAAACCCATGTAATTAATATTGGATGCCATAAAGACTTTGAAATGTTTATTAAAAACATAAAATAACTGATCAGTGCAAAGCTTCTCGATAAAAACGAGTTAAGAAACTATTGCAATTATATTCTAAAAAAAATATCGCTAATAGCTGAAGGCGATCTCGAAACTAATGATTTTGAGAGATATTGTAAATATCATGTAAAAATCAATCAGATGGTAGATAACAGGGTTTTTGAAGAAAAATGTTTTTGGAAATATTTGGATATTCTTTTGGATAAAACAATAGATGTTTTCTTGAATGAGGATGCTGATATCGCCGAGGTTGCTGATAAAAAGATGACTGATGAAGTTATCGTTGAAGAGATAACTGAAGTTATCGTTGAAGATACTGATCGAGGTTACTGATACTGACAAGGACAAGGATATTGATTCTAGTTATGGGTACGCAATGGTTCCTGCGTTTAAAAATGCTATTTAATTAGGCTTAAAGAAATAATCTCTTGTAATAATATATAATGAGTATCCGAGAAATTGAAACATCCCCAAAACAGTATAGCAGGGTTTTTAAAGTCAATGTTGTCAGTAATGATCCGCTCACTCAACTGCAGAAAACGCAACCAAGCGTTATTAAATTTATTAAACCGGAATTTAAAAAAACAGGTGGCTTTAAATTAAGTGTTGATGTAAAACTTACTTTTAAAAAAACAGTAATTGGAGACAAAGGAACAGCTATAATCACATACAAAATAGCTTACTTTAATTCTAAAGCAGCACCAATATTATTTGAAAATAATATTATTGAAGCACTAAAAAAAGCACGCGAGGAAATTGTAAATAGATTTGGAACTTGGATTCAGATGGGAAGTGGTTGGCAAATTCAGACACTAGACGCACACTACATAAATCGAATAAAGTATAAACCTTTGCGAGGTAGCTCTTATTTGAATTTACCAAAAGAACTTGCTTATCCTAAAAAAGGATTGATAAATATAAAAAATGAAAAAGATAACGAGTGCCTTAGATGGTGCCATTTGGCTTATAATTTCCCCGTCAACAATAAACGTCAAAGAATAACAAAGTACAAAAATCATATTGGTGATCTTGATTACAAGGGAATAACATTTCCTGTTACAATTCAACAAATCCCAAAAATAGAAAAACAAATCAACATTTGTTTTAACATATTTGGGTATGAAAATAATCAAGTATATCCTTTGTGCCTATCAAAAAATAAAGCAATAGACTCGTGTGATATGCTTTTGATCACTGAAAAAGAAAAAAATCATTACGTGTTTTTAAAAAAATTAACAGTTTGATGTATAGTCAAACAGCACGCAAGGAAAAAAAATGGTTTGTAAAACATGCCTACAATGCTTTACATTAGAAAGAGTTTTAGTAAAACATAAGCCTGTTTGTCTTTCACATAATGGTAAGCAAGCAGTAGAGATGCCAAATAAAGATGAAAAAGTTAATTTTAAAAACTATGACAGACAACTAATGGTTCCGTTTGTTATATATGCTGATTTTGAAGCAGTAACCGAAAGTATTTCTTCAGCATCAAACAATCCTAAAAAATCATATACAGAAGCATATCAAAAGCATACTGATTGTAGTTATGGGTATAAGATTGTTTGTTGTTATGATGATCAATATTCAAAACCAGTTGTAACGTATAGAGGACCAAATGCTGTTTACAAGTCTTTAGAAAAAAAATGATAGAAGAAGAAAAGTGGTGTAAGAAAACTATGAATGCACATTTTAAGAAAGATTTGGTAATGTCGCCGGAAGAAGAAGCTAAATTTCAAAAATCTAAATCAAGTCATATTTGTGGTAATGGTTTTTCAATAACTCTTAAAAAAGATGACATAGGTCGTACAGTAGCATATGAAAACTCCGTTAGAAAAGTTAGAGACCATTGTCATATAACTGGAAAGTATAGAGGAAGCGCTCATGACATATGTAATAATAATTTCAGACTAACTAAAACAATACCTGTTGTGTTTCATAATTTGGGAGGTTCTGATTTTCTCTTCATAATGCAACACATCGGAAAGTTTAAACAAACAATAAATGTTATACCGAATAACATGGAAAAGTATATGGCTTTCATGTTAGGAAAAAGTTTAGTATTTATTTACAGTTTCCAGTTTATGTCTCAATCATTAGAAAATTTAGTAAAAAACCCCTTCGTTTCAATACACCTCTCAGGAATATTCTGGCGAAAAGCTAGAATTAATAAAAAGAAAAGGTGTTTATCCTTATGATTACATGAACAGTTTTGAACGTTTTAAGGAAACTAAATTACCTGGCAAAGATAGCTTTTATTCTCAATTAAATGATGAGCATATTTCGATTGCAGATTATGATCATGCTAAAAAAATATGGAAAACATTTAAGATTAAAAATATGGGAGAATATCATGATCTGTATCGTAAGACTGATGTGCTGCTGCTTGGAGACGTTTTTGAAAACTTTAGACAAATGTGTATTGAGTATTACAAATTAGATCCTTGTCATTACTTCAGTAGTCCTGGTTTAGCCTGGGATGCATGCCTTAAGATGACTGGTATCCAACTTGATTTAATAACTGATATTGATCAATATTTGTTTGTGGAAAAAGGATTAAGAGGTGGCACAAGTTATATCGCAAACAGATATTCACAGGCTAACAAAAAATATATGAAAAACTACGACAAGAATAAAGAAAGCAAGTGCATAATATATCTTGATGCTAATAACTTGTATTGGTGGGCCATGTGCCGACCGTTGCCTACTGGTAACTTCAAGTGGGTTGATAAGTTTGAAATGGGAAAATCAAATTACATTGTTGAGTGCGATATTAAGTATCCCAAGAAACTGCATGACTCAAATAATGATTATCCTCTTGCCCCAGAAAGTTTAAATATAAAAGATGAGTGGTTGTCAGGTTACTGTAAAAACTTAAAACAAAAGTTTAAAATGGCACATTGCAATGTTAATAAACTTGTTACGACGTTAAGAAATAAAGAAAAGTATGTCGTGCATTTTAAAAACTTAGAATTGTATTAAAAGCTTGGATTAATGGTAACAAAAATACATCGAATACTACAGTTTGACGAATCAGGGTAGTTAAAGACATACATAGACTACAATACTGCCAAGAGGACAGCTGGTAAAAATGTTTTTGAAAAGGATTTTTTCAAACTGATGAACAATTCCGTTTTTGGTAAAACTATGGAAAATTTGAGAAAAAGAATTAATGTTAAATAAACTCACGACGAGGAGGTTCTCTTAAAATACGCAGCAAGACCTTCATTCATTTCTTGTAAAATGTTTAATAAAAATGTGTTTGCCAAAAACAGAATAAAAGAACGATTAGTTTTTAAATCGTCCTTGTTATGTTGGCATGCGTATTTTAGACTTGTCAAAATATTTGATGTATAATTTCCATTATAACTCTATCAAAAATAAATATGATGAAAAAGCTAAGTTATTATTTACTGATACCGATTCCTTGTGTTATGAAATAAAAACAAAAGATATGTATGCAGACTTTTACAAGGATAAAGAACTTTTTGATAATTGTGATTATGATCCAAAAAGTAAGTTTCATTTTAATGATAATAAAAAGATTATCGGTAAGATGAAAGATGAAACTTGTGGAATACCCATTGTTGAATTTGTTGGGTTGCGAAGTAAACTATATTCGTATATGTTAGATAATAAGACTGGTACAAAGAAATGTAAGGGCGTTAAAAAGTGTGTTGTTAAAAAACAAATAACACACGATGATTACAAAAATATTTTGTTTAAAGCAACAGAAAGTCACAATGAGATGAAAGTTATCAGATCGCAAAAGCATAAGATAAGCAGTTATGTAATAAATAAAAAAAGTTTATCAGCTTATGATGATAAAAGATACATACTAGATAAGGGACAAGATACATTAGCATACAAGTAAAATACTCCATGGTAAAAAATGATATGCAGAGCGATGATGAAGACTACTGTCCGGTTCTGTCTGACTTTGCTTAATGAAATGCAAATGTTTTAGTTATTTACAAAATTAATAGATACTGGGGTTTTTGGTAAAGTTCTTCCTAAGCGAAGGGCAATCAAGCAGTTTGTATAGTTGTGAGGGTGCATCTTTGTGTTAAGGGCAACTGGAGACAACTAATAACGGCTGATTGTTTGTTGCGTGGGAAAACTGGCCCAGAGCCCCCAGTATCTATACTACTCACTGGACCACACAAACCACAATAAGGAACATGCTGCTGATTGATTATTTTATATTTTCTATTTCTTCTAATTCTACAGGTATCTGAGTGCTGTTTAGGAATCTTCAATGAGATATTGGACAAACAAAGTCTCAACGAAAAGCTGAATGAAGTTCATACTCATGAGGTAATCCTTCCTTCCTGCTCCCTTTATTTTCCCATCTTTCAGGTTCAGTCTTTCTAAAACTTTCTGCAACTTTTTGAAAAATACTTCTAATTGTGAAGTACGAGTATTACCAATAGCTCTGGTTATGAATTACGAGAATTACCGATAACTCTGATTGTAAAGTACGAACGTATCGATAACTCCGATTGTGAAGTACCACACTTACCGCTAACTCTGATTGTAAAGTACGAAAGTATCAATAACTCCGATTGTGAAGTACGACAATTAACGAGTATAGGACTTGTTAATTATTATTACCGTTTCCTCGTGTATACTAGGTGTTCTATGAGGGACTAGAAATGCCGCTGTCGCTGCAAGACAAGATCTGGCTCACTCTGGAATACCCCACCTACTCCATCTACTCCAAGGTATGTATAGAGCGGATTCACCTTTCCAATTAGTTTCGCCCCTCCAGTGTATGTACATACCGGATGTTCTGTTCGATTTACTATTAGTTCTTCAACCCCAACGTATGTACAGAGCGTCTCTTTGGCCGAATGGTCAACGACGTTGCCTTGTAAACCTTCGCCTCTCACCGCTGCGGGTTCGAATCCCACTGGGAGTTCGACTTGTAAGTGGGGAAGTGTCGATTCTTACGGAAGGCGAGAGGTGTACAGTACTGGTTCTACCCAGGAAAAGTGACTGTTCTATATACTGCAATTATGAATCATAGGACTTGCATTTATAGCAACACAGATTTTTCATGGGACTGCCAGACCTGTGGCTCTCCTAATCACTCAGTCTCGGTGTCATATATCTTCCACGAATCAACAATTAAATTTACTTGACTGCATTCCAATTTTATTTCAGTTCATTAAAAATGCAAATTATTTCTAAATTTTGACCAAAATTATGCATATTTTACATTAGGATTTACGCAGTTAGCTATCAAATAATTAAGCATTGATTCGCAGATCATCAGCGTTCATGTGGTTTCAAACGCCGGTAATGAATGGCAAATTTACCATAGAGCACCAGCCATCTCTACTTGCGTTTAAAATCGCATGAACGAAACATTCTTATATTAACATCATTTCACCGTCGTTATAGTACCAACAATAACGTGTCTTGGGGGCATAATACAGATAACAAGTGCCAGTGTGTGTGAATTTTAAGGCACGGGAATAGTATCGTGGCACATTGAATGCGTGCGCATTAGCTCCGCCTCCATCAACATTTAAGTCTATTCGAAATTAAAGTGTTTTGTTGTTGTTGTTTTGTTGTTGTTTTGTGTTCGTGTGTGTGTGGTTGTTGTTGTTTTTCAACAGCACGTATCAGTTGAATGTTTAACTACATCTGTTGCAAACACACTATTTATGAAAAAATATAAAAGTCCACACTTGTATATTTTGTGATTATCATCTACATATATAGCTATTCTTCAAACATCGAGCGTTCGTAACCAAGTCAAAAATGAAAACACGGATACTTATTCAGCACGGGTTAAATCTGGTACACCGGGGCTGTTATGAAATTGGCAGATAAACTACTTTGAATATTCCATAAGCAGTATTGTCCAATTCATTATGAAAATATTCAAAACGCTTCTGTCATTACACTCAACGATAATGCATCAACAAAACCATTAACACGCCCCGGAATGAAAGGTGGTCGCTAATGTAAATAATTGATTTTCAATGTGTTTGTCGTTTATTACTAGATCACTTAGTCGCCTTCAAATCTATATTTTCAAGAATCCACGGAATATTTAAATGCATAAGTACACTAATCAGCGTTAAGACGAATCTAGTCTTGATCGTCTACAACGCTTGCTTGTAAATACAAACGTCTTGACACTTTGTGCAGAAACTGAAACCGGAAACACGTGACTATAATTATTATTTTTTATTAAAGTATTTTTGACCATCCACATATCGTTTGTCACTATAATCAGGGACGTAGATAGACGTAATATGAACTGGTCCTGATATAATGATGAAGTTTCCCTCTTTGTTTATTTATTAATTTAGTGTATTTCTGCCGTTCTGTATATCTTCGCTAGAAGCTGCATTTATAGTCAATCAGAAACGATATCAGAATTTCGGAAAATTTTAAACTTTTTTTAGAAGAACTGTTGCAGACGTTTGTCTTGAAAACAAACAAGCATCGCAGATGATCTAGACTAAGAAGAGTCGTAAATAACAATCATGGAAGTATAATTGCATCGCCGGAAAGCACGTTTAATTGATTACGTTTAATTGAACTTCCGTTCATTACCATTCATCACGAATGGAGTGATAACGTAGTCAATCAAAGGTGGGTTCCGACGATGGTAAATGTGACTCATAAAAGAACGATAAACATAAAAAAGAAAAGAAAAGGAAAAGGTATGTATATGGCATAACTTCTTTTAACTTGGTTGATGGCTTCTGCTCTTAAAGGCGCTACATCATGCTTTTCGGGGATGTGTGGGGTGGGGACGGGGTGTATTAAAATTCACCAATAATGATATTTGATATTATAAAGGGCTTAAATATAAAGAATAAGCATAAAAAATCTTATATTTGCAAGGAAATTAAGTTAGCACAGAAATATGGGCTATCCTAGGTTACGCATCATGGTTAATTTTACATGTAACATTCAAAAGTAACATTCAAAATGAATGATGCATTCTAATTGTATACCAGCACAACATGGTATTAGTACCATAACTGGATTGATATCACATTTGTATTATGAATTTAATTTTTTTTAAATTTTAGATTCTTCTAGAAAATGCCTGATATATCACTTTAATCCAACATATTAGGAGAAAGTGAACATAAAATCTAAAAAGGCAACAAAATTAATACCCTGTAAAGATCATCGGAATGCAGTCACAACAAGGAAACAAATATGGACAAAACCTATATGCTCTTTCCGGAAACACTAAACTTTTTCTTCAAAGAATATCTACCCCTTAGTAAATCGCATACACTGGAAAAAATAATGCTTCTCAGAGAAAGAGTGATACAATGCTCGGGATATTGAACCATCATTTCTTTTATAAATTGAAATCGGTAAATACACAATAAAAGTAAAAGACACGGTCACCAGATTATTGTAATTATGTGGTAACTTGTTTATTCTTGAAGAAAAGAATATTTAATACTCTCATTGCATCGTCAATAAACAAAAACAAAACTGGCATGATCCCAATCTCCATCCCACCCATCCAAAGAAACAACACGTTCACGCAGTTTTTGCAATTTAATTGACGCGCGTATGCGGGTGGGCGTTTTTTTTTGGGAGAATGGCAGTGCGAACGCTCAATTTCAGGGCAAAACGCCATTTTTTTTCCAGATTGAGTGAGTGCGGATGGGATGGATGGGAACATTTCCAGTATCAGTCTTAAACATACTAAACAGTTAAATACAGCTAAACAGTAATACACTATGTGTCTACACATATGTAATTCTCTATGTAAGCTATACTGGATGTGTCTACACATATGTTATTCTCTATGTAAACTATACTGGATGTGTGTGTCTACACATATGTAATTCTCTATGTAAACTATACTGGATGTGTGTGTCTACACATATGTAATTCTCTATGTAAACTATACTGGATGTATGTGTACTATACTGGATGTGTGTGTCTACACATATGTAATTCTCTATGTAAACTATACTGGATGTGTGTGTCTACACATATGTAATTCTCTATGTAAACTATACTGGATGTGTGTGTCTACACATATGTAATTCTCTATGTAAACTATACTGGATGTGTGTGTCTACACATATGTAATTCTCTATGTAAACTATATTGGATGTGTCTACACATATGTAATTCTCTATGTAAACTATACTGGATGTGTCTACACATATGTAATTCTCTATGTAAACTATACTGGATGTGTCTACACATATGTAATTCTCTATGTAAACTATACTGGATGTGTCTACACATATGTAATTCTCTATGTAAACTATACTGGATGTGTCTACACATATGTAATTCTCTATGTAAACTATACACTATGTGTCTACACATATGTAATTCTCTATGTAAACTATACACTATGTGTCTACACATATGTAATTCTCTATGTAAACTATACTGGATGTGTCTACACATATGTAATTCTCTATGTAAACTATACTGGATGTGTCAAATCTCTTTTATAAGAGTTTCAATATTTTTTAAATAATTATATTTTCATAGAAATCTGATTCGCTCCCTGATCTGAAAGCATTTATTATCCCAAGCATTATTATAGCATAACATTTTGTACTAAATAAATGTTGTATTCCAATTCCTATTGAATTTCCCAGATGAACTGTGTGAATGCTCGAAATTTACACGTTTTAGAATATCACTTGCCCAATAGCTGTTTATATACTTAAGACAAAAACAAAAACAAGTGATTTATTTTTGTGTAGAACGCGTCAAAACAGTTGATGTTTATGCATATTTTAATATTTGAAAATGTTTACATTATAGCATGCGACATCTAATGCAATGTTTGTTTTTATTGTTGTTGTTTTTAAGAAATATATGTTTATGTTTTCAGATATGGCACTATTTTTACATCTGTGTCGTCCTTTTGAGCGCGAGCCTCTTTCTGGTCTGGGACCAAGATATAGTCCGGGTGCCGTCTTACATATCAGAACCATTCCGCCTTCAACCAGACATCTACAGCTCCAAGATGATTCGTATTTTGGAGAAGGATCCGGCATTATGGATTCTTTGTGTGGATCTGTTCTGCATTATCGTCTACACGGCAGAGTTGATCGTGCACTTTTTAGTTTCTCCGCAAAAGCGGATGTTCTTCTGTAACGGAATGAACATCATAAACGTCTGTCACATCAGTCTGATGTGGGTAGTGTTTATCATGGAGTTTCATAAAGAATGGACACTATTATACAAACCTTTGTTGCAGTTTTACTTCATCGCAACTGGTTGTAATGCCTTAAGGCTTCTGATGATATTCCGGGTGTCAAAACGATACACCGCTCTCAAGGTACTACTTCTTGCGCTCAAGGAGAGCTGGGAGGAACTTCGGCTTCTGCTTGTTACGTTCATTCTTGGGGTTACCGTCTTTGGAACGATTATATATTACTGCGAAATACAGGATGACAACATGTTTACGGATATATTTGAATCAACATGGTGGGCGATCATAACCATGACAACGGTAGGTTATGGCGACCTCTACCCCCAGAATCCAATCAGCCGGATCGTAGGAAGCGCATGCGCGGTCAGTGGAGTTATGATTCTTACCGTGCCAATAGCCATCGTCGCCACTAACTTCAGCGAGTTTTATAAACAGGAGAAACACAGAAAACGAAGAATTAAGAGTTCTCGAAAGCATGCAGAATCGAAACGCGAGTCAGCTAGAACATCGGAGAGTACTAATTGAAAGCTTAAAGACAGACGTGTTTGGGTTCAATTACACTAAATTAACCTGATGTGCTCGTCTGGGGCAAAATAAAAGTAGTTCTTTATTAAAGAGTGCTTATCGTTTTTTTCCTTAAAACATTTTTTGTGCAGTTTTCTGTTATTTTTTGGCTGTAAATGTAATCTGGCGCCGATTTCACCAACAATTCCTTAAGTTTTACTTAAATACTTAAGAAAATACTTAACTAAGTCACTAAGTAAACCTTAACAGAAATGTGTTTCACCAACATAAATTAAGTGTCCACTTGATAACTAAGCTAAATTTACGTTTTTACTTAAGAAAATTGGTTTGGTGAAACATGTTTTCCTTACTTAAGAAAACTTAGGAGGTAAACTTAAATTTAAGTTTTTAAGTAACTTAAATTTAAGTTTTTAAGTAGCTAAGTATATACTTAAGTATGTTGGTGAAATCGGCGTCTAGACATGTTATTGATATTTGTAAATGCAGCTCATCATGCTTTTTTGACAGTTTTTGATATACGGAAGTGAAAGTGGACAGGACATGCAATTGCAAAGGGTAAAAATAATGTTGACCTTTGACCCGGTATTAGTGTACAGCTGAAGATTTTTTCTTAGAAGATATGCAATCCACCATTTCCTTGATGGTGTTTAATAGCGGACATGATTATTTGCATGATATTCTAACAAGGTTTGAGTTTTTAACAGGTTTTCAACATGCTCACTTTACTATGGAAGGGCTATGGAGAAACGGTTACGCTTTTATAACCTTAATGAAGATTCATTGACAAAATGGGACATTATATCATGTGGACGTCGTACAATGGACGGATTATTGACAAAGTGGGACACCATATCATGTGGGCGTCGTGCAATGGACGGATTATTGACACACTGGGATATCATATCATGTGGGCGTCGTGCAATGGACGGATTATTGCCAAGGTGGGACATCATACCATGTGGGCCTCGTGCAATGGACGGATTATTGACAAAATGGGACATCATATCATGTGGGCGTCGTGCAATGGACGGATTATTGACACACTGGGATATCATATCATGCGGACGTCTTACAATTGACAGAGTACTGACAAAGTGGAACATCATAGCATGTGGACGTCGAGCAATGGACGGAGTATTGACAACTTGGGACATTATATCATGTGGACGTCGAGCAATGGACGGAGTATTGACAAACTGGGACAACATATCATGTGGACGTCGTACAATGGACGGATTATTGACAAAGTGAGTTACCAAACCGTGTGGACGTCGTAAAATGGACGGAGTATTGACAAGCTGGGACATCATATCATGTGGACGTCGTACAATGGACGGGGTATTGACAAAGTGGGACATTATATCATTTAGGCGTCGTAAAATGGACGGAGTTTTGACAAAGTGGGACATTCTACCGCGTGGACGTCGTACAATGGACGGAATATTGACACACTGGGACATCATATCATGTGGACGTCGAGCAATGGACGGAGTATTGACAACTTGGGACATTATATCATGTGGACGTCGAGCAATGGACGGAGTATTGACAAACTGGGACAACATATCATGTGGACGTCGTACAATGGACGGATTATTGACAAAGTGAGTTACCAAACCGTGTGGACGTCGTAAAATGGACGGAGTATTGACAGGCTGGGACATCATATCATGTGGACGTCGTACAATGGACGGGGTATTGAAAAAGTGGGACATTTTATCATTTGGGCGTCGTAAAATGGACGGAGTTTTGACAAGTGGGACATTCTACCATGTGGACGTCGTACAATGGACGAATTATTGACAAAGTGGGACATCTATCAAGTGGACGTCGTACAATGGACGGAATATTGACACACTGGGACATCATATCATGTGGACGTCGTAAAATGGACGGAGTATTGACAAAGTGGGACATCATATCATGTGGGCGTCGTGCAATGGACGGATTATTGACACACTGGGATATCATATCATGTGGACGTCTTACAATTGACAGAGTACTGACAAAGTGGAACATCATAGCCTGTGGACGTCGAGCAAAGGACGGAGTATTGACAACTTGGGACATTATATCATGTGGACGTCGAGCAATGGACGGAGTATTGACAAACTGGGACATCATATCATGTGGACGTCGTACAATGGACGGATTATTGACAAAGTGAGTTACCAAACCGTGTGGACGTCGTACAATGGACGGATTATTGACAAGCTGGGACCTCATATCATGTGGAAGTCGTACAATGGACGGGGTATTGACAAAGTGGGACATTATATCATTTAGGCGTCGTAAAATGGACGGAGTTTTGACAAAGTGGGACATTCTACCGTGTGGACGTCGTACAATGGACGGAATATTGACACACTGGGACATCATATCATGTGGACGTCGTACAATGGACGGGGTATTGAAAAAGTGGGACATTTTATCATTTGGGCGTCGTAAAATGGACGGAGTTTTGACAAAGTGGGACATTCTACCATGTGGACGTCGTACAATGGACGAATTATTGACAAAGTGGGACATCTATCAAGTGGACGTCGTACAATGGACGGAATATTGACACACTGGGACATCATATCATGTGGACGTCGTAAAATGGACGGAGTATTGACAAAGTGGGACATCATATCATGTGGGCGTCGTGCAATGGACGGATTATTGACACACTGGGATATCATATCATGTGGACGTCTTACAATTGACAGAGTACTGACAAAGTGGAACATCATAGCATGTGGACGTCGAGCAAAGGACGGAGTATTGACAACTGGGGACATTATATCATGTGTACGTCGAGCAATGGACGGAGTATTGACAAACTGGGACATCATATCATGTGGACGTCGTACAATGGACGGATTATTGACAAAGTGAGTTACCAAACCGTGTGGACGTCGTACAATGGACGGAGTATTGACAAGCTGGGACCTCATATCATGTGGAAGTCGTACAATGGACGGGGTATTGACAAAGTGGGACATTATATCATTTAGGCGTCGTAAAATGGACGGAGTTTTGACAAAGTGGGACATTCTACCGTGTGGACGTCGTACAATGGACGGAATATTGACACACTGGGACATCATATCATGTGGACGTCGTACAATGGACGGGGTATTGAAAAAGTGTGACATTTTATCATTTGGGCGTCGTAAAATGGACGGAGTTTTGACAAAGTGGGACATTCTACCATGTGGACGTCGTACAATGGACGAATTATTGACAAAGTGGGACATCTATCAAGTGGACGTCATACAATGGACGGAATATTGACACACTGGGACATCATATCATGTGGACGTCGTAAAATGGACGGAGTATTGACAAAGTTGGACATCATACCATGTGGACGTCGTACAATGGACGGATTATTGACAAGGTGGGACATCATATCATTCGGACGTCGTACAATGGATGTAGTATTGACAAAGTAGACAGCATATTTTGAAGACGTCGTACAATGGACGGAATTTTGACAAAGTGGGACATCATACCATGTGGACGTCATACAATGCACGGATTATTGACAAAGTGGGACATAATATCATGTGGACGTCGTACAATGGATGGAGTATTGACAAAGTGGGACGTCATACCATGTGGACGTCGTACAATTGACGGGTTATTGACAAAGTGGGACATTATATCATGTAGAAGTCGTACAATGGACGTAGTATTGACAAAGTGGGACATCATATCCTGTGGATGTCGTACAATGAACGGAGTATTGACAACGTGCGACATCATACCATGTGGAAGTCGTGCAATGGACGGATTATTGACAAAGTGGGACACCATATCATGTGGGCCTCGTGAAATGGACGGATTATTGACACACTGGGATATCATATCATGTGGGCGTCGTGCAATGGACGGATTATTGCCAAGGTGGGACATCATATCATGTGGGCTTCGTGCAATGGACGGATTAATGACAAAATGAGACATCATATCATGTGGGCGTCGTGCAATGGACGGATTATTGACACACTGGGATATCAGATCATGTGGACGTCTTACAATTGACAGAGTACTGACAAAGTGGAACATCATAGCATGTGGACGTCGTAAAATGGACGGAGTATTGACAACTTTGGACATTATATCATGTGGACGTCGAGCAATGGACGGAGTATTGACAACTTGGGACATTATATCATGTGGACGTCGTGCAATGGACGGATTATTGACAAAGTGAGTTACCAAACCGTGTGGACGTCGTACAATGGACGGAGTATTGACAAACTGGGACATCATTTCATGTGGACGTCCTATAATGGACGGGGTATTGACAAAGTGGGACATTATATCATTTAGGCGTCGTAAAATGGACGGAGTTTTGACAAAGTGGGACATTTTACCATGTGGACGTCGTACAATGGACGAATTATTGACAAAGTGGGACATCTATCATGTGGACGTCGTACAATGGACGGAATATTGACACACTAGGACATCATATCATGTGGACGTCGTACAATGGACGGAGTATTGAAAAAGTGGGACATTTTATCATTTGGGCGTCGTAAAATGGACGGAGTTTTGACAAAGTGGGACATTCTACCATGTGGACGTCGTACAATGGACGGATTATTGACAAAGTGGGACATCTATCAAGTGGACGTCGTACAATGGACGGAATATTGACACACTGGGACATCATATCATGTGGACGTCGTAAAATGGACGGAGTATTGACAAAGTGGGACATCATACAATGTGGACGTCGTACAATGGACGGATTATTGACAAGGTGGGACATCATATCATGTGGACGTCGTACAATGGATGTAGTATTGACAAAGTGGGACAGCATATCTTGAAGACGTCGTACAATGGACGGAATTTTGACAAAGTGGGACATAATATCATGTGGACGTCGTACAATGGATGGAATATTGACAAAGTGGGACGTCATAACATGTGGACGTCGTACAATTGACGGGTTATTGACAAAGTGGGACATTATATCATGTAGAAGTCGTACAATGGACGTAGTATTGACAAAGTGAGACATCATATCCTGTGGATGTCGTACAATGAACGGAGTATTGACAAAGTGGGACATCTATCATGTGGACGTCGTACAATGGACGGAATATTGACACACTGGGACATCATATCATGTGGACGTCGTACAATGGACGGGGTATTGAAAAAGTGGGACATTTTATCATTTGGGCGTCGTAAAATGGACGGAGTTTTGACAAAGTGGGACATTCTACCATGTGGACGTCGTACAATGGACGGGGTATTGACAAAGTGGGACATTTTATCATTTGGGCGTCGTAAAATGGAAGAAGTTTTGACAAAGTGTGATATCCTACGATGCGGACGTCGTACAATGGACGGAGTATTGACAAACTGGGCATCATATCATGTGGACGTCGTACAATGGACGGGTATGACAAAGTGGGACATCATATCATGTGGACGTCGTACAACGCAAGGAGTATTGACAAAGTGGGACTGCATATCATGTGGATGTCGTACAATGGACGGATTATTGACAAAGTAGGACATCATATCATGTGGACGTCGTACAATGGATGGAGTATTGACAAAGTGGGAAATCATACCATGTGGACGTCGTACCATGGATGGAGTATTGACAAAGTGGCACGTCATACCATGTGGACGTCGTAAAATGGAAGGAGTTTTGACAAAGTGTGATATCCTATGATGCGGACGTCGTACAATGGACGGATTATTGACAAAGTGGGACATCATATCTTACGTACGTCGTACAATGGACGGAGTATTGACAAGCTGGGCATCATATCATGTGGACGTCGTACAATGGACGGGTATGACAAAGTGGGACATCATATCATGTGGACGTCGTACAACGCAAGGAGTATTGACAAAGTGGGACAGCATACCATGTGGACGTCGTACAATGGACGGATTATTGACAAAGTGGAACATTATATCATGTGGACGTCGTACAACGCAAGGAGTATTGACAAAGTGGGACAGCATACCATGTGGACGTCGTACAATTGACGGAGTATTGACAAAGTGGGACATCATACCATGTGGACGTCGTACAATGGACGGGTTATTAGCAAAGTCGGACTTTATATCATGTGGACCTCGTACAATGGATGGAGTATTGTCAAAATGCGACAGCATATCATGTGGGCGTCGTGAAATGGACGGAGTTTTGACAAAGTGGGACATCATACCATGTGGACGTCGTACAATGGACGGGGTATTGGTCAACAGGGAAATCATATCATGTGGACGTCGTACAATGGACGGGGTATTGGCCAACAGGGAAATCATATCATATGGACGTCGTACAATGGACGGGTTTCTGACAAACTAGGACATCATACCACGTGCAGGTCGTACAATGGACGGGATATTGACAAATTGAGACATTATATCATGTGGACGTCGTACAATGGACGGAGTATTGACACAGTGGGACATAATATCCTTTGGACGTCGTACAATGAACTGAGTATTGACAAAGCGGGACATCATATCCTGTGGATGTCGTACAATGAACGGAGTTTTGACAAAGTGTGATATCCTATGATGCGGACGTCGTACAATGGACGGATTATTGACAAAGTGGGACATCATATCTTATGTACGTCGTACAATGGACGGAGTATTGACAAGCTGGGCATCATATCATGTGGACGTCGTACAACGCAAGGAGTATTGACAAAGTGGGACAGCATACCATGTGGACGTCGTACAATGGACGGATTATTGACAAAGTGGAACATTATATCATGTGGACGTCGTACAACGCAAGGAGTATTGACAAAGTGGGACAGCATACCATGTGGACGTCGTACAATTGACGGAGTATTGACAAAGTGGGACATCATACCATGTGGACGTCGTACAATGGACGGGTTATTAGCAAAGTCGGACATTATATCATGTGGACCTCGTACAATGGATGGAGTATTGTCAAAATGCGACAGCATATCATGTGGGCGTCGTGAAATGGACGGAGTTTTGACAAAGTGGGACATCATACCATGTGGACGTCGTACAATGGACGGGGTATTGGCCAACAGGGAAATCATATCATATGGACGTCGTACAATGGACGGGGTTTTGACAAACTAGGACATCATACCACGTGCAGGTCGTACAATGGACGGGATATTGACAAAGTGGGACATTATATCATGTGGACGTCGTACAATGGACGGAGTATTGACACAGTGGGACATAATATCCTTTGGACGTCGTACAATGAATTGAGTATTGACAAAGCGGGACATCATATCCTGTGGGCGTCGTAAAATGGACGGAGTTTTGACAAAGTGGAACATCCAATGATGTGGACGTCGTACAATGTACGGATTATTGACAAAGTGAGACACCAAATCATGTGGACGTAATACAATGGACGGAGAATTGACAAACTGGGACATCATATCATGTGGACGTCGTACAATGGACGGGGTATTGACAAAGTGGGACATTTTATCATTTGGGCGTCGTAAAATGGACGGAATTTTGACAAACTGGGCATCATATCATGTGGACGTCGTACAATGGACGGGTATGACAAAGTGGGACATCATATCATGTGGACGTCGTACAACGGATGGAGTATTGACAAAGTGGGACAGCATACAATGTAGAAGTCGTACAATGGATGGAGTATTGACAAAGTGGGACATCATATCATGTGGACGTCGTACAATGGATTGAGTATTGACAAAGTGGGACAGCATATCCTGTGGACGTGGTACAATGGATGGAGTATTGCCAAAGTGGGACATCATACAATGTGAACGTCGTACAATGGACGGATTATTGACAAAGTGGGACATTATATCATGTGGACGTCGTACAATGGATGGAGTATTGACAAAGAGGGACATCATAGCATGTGGACATCGTACAATGGACGGAGTATTGACAACGTGGGACATCATATCATGTTGTCATCGTACAATGGACGGATTATTGACAAAGTGGGACATTATATCCTGTGGACGTGATACAATGGATGGAGTATTGACAAAGAGGGACATCATAGCATGTGGACATCGTACAATGGACGGAGTATTGACAAAGTGGGACATCATATCATGTTGACATCGTACAAAGGATGGAGTATTGACAAAGTGGGACATTATATATTGTGGACGTCGTACAGTGGATGGAGTATTGATAAAGTGGGACATCATACCATGTGGACATCGTACAGTGGACGGATTATTGACAAAGTGGGACATTATATCATGTGGACATCGTACAATGGACGGAGTATAGACAAAGAGGGACATAATATCCTTTGGACGTCGTTCAATGAACCGAGTATTGACAAAGTTGGACATCATACCATGTGCACGTCGTACAATGTATGGCGTATTGACAAAGTGGGACATCATATCATGTGGACCTCGAGCAATGGACGGAGTATTGCAAACTTGGGACAATATATCATGTGGACGTCGTACAATGGCCGGAGTATTGACAAAGTGCGACATCATACCATGTGGACGTCGTACAATGGTCGGATTATTGACAAAGTGGGACATCTTACCAATTGGACGTCATAGAATGGACGGAATATTGACAACCTGGGACATTGTATCATGTGGGAGTCGTAAAATGGACTGAGTATTGACAAAGTGGGACATCATATCATGTGGGCATCGCACAATTGACGGAGTACTGACAAATTGAGACATCATATCTTGCGGACGTCGTACAAAGGACGGAGTATTGGCAAAGTGGGACATCATACCATATGGACGGATTATTGACGGACGGATATATATATACTGGACGGATTATTGACTAGTGGGACATTATATCACGTGGACCTCGTACAACGGACGGAGTACTGACAAAGTGGGACATAATACCATGTGGACGTCGTACAATGGACGGAGTATTGACAAAGTGGGACATAATACCATGTGGACGTCGTACAATGGACGGAGTATTGACCAAGTTGGATATCATACCATGTGGACGTCGTACAATGGACGGATTATTGACAAACTGGGACATCATATATGGACGTCGTACAATGGACGGAGTATTGACAAAATGGGACATCGTACCATGTGGACGTTGTACAACTGACGGGGTATTGACAAAGTGGGACATTATATCATGTGGGCGTCTTAAATGGACGGAGTATTGACAAAGTGAGACATCATATCATTTGGACGTCATGCAATGGACGGAGTATTGACAAACTGAGACGATCATATCATTTGGACGTCCTACAATGGACGAGGTATTGACAAATTAGGACATTATATCATGTGGGCGTCGTACAGTGGACGGAGTATTGACAAACTGAGATATCAAATCAGGTGGACGTGATCTCATAAAACATACAGATTCACGGTCTCATATAACATACAAATTCACGGTCTCATATAACATACAGATTCACGGTCTCATATAACATATTCATTCACTATCTCATATAAAATATAAATTCAAGTTCTAATATAATTAACATATACATTCAGGTCTCATATAACGTATACATTCATCGTCTCATATAACATATACAGTCATGGCCTCATATAAGATACAGATTCACGGTCTCATATAACATATACATTCACAGTCTCATATAACATATACATTCACGGTCTCATATAACGTATACATTCACTGTCTCATATAACATATACATTCACGGTCTCTTATATAATGTATACATTCACTGTCTCATATTTCGAATACATTCACGGTCTCATATAACATATACATTCACAGTCTCATATAACATATACATTCACGGTCTCAAATAACGTATACATTCACGGTCTCATATAACATATACATTCACGGTCACATATAAGATACAGATTCGCGGTATCATATAACGTATACATTCACGGTCCCATATAACATATACATTCACGGTCTCATTTAACGTATACATTCACGGTCTCATATAATGTATGCATTCACTGTCTCATGTAACATATACATTCACTGTGTCATATAACATATACATTCACGGTCTCATATAAGATACAGATTTACGGTATCATATAACATATACATTCACTCTCTCATATAACATATAAATTCACGATCTCATATAAAATATACATTCACGGTCTCATATAACGTATACATTCACGGTCTCATATAACGTATACATTCACTGTCTCATATAACGCATACATTCACGGTCTCATATAACGTATACATTCACTGACTCATATAGCGTATACATTCACTGACTCATATAGCGTATAAATTCATGGTCTCATATAACGTATACATTCACTGTCTCATAACGTATACATTCAAGGTCTCATGTAACGTATACATTCACGGTCTCATGTAACGTATACACTCACTGTCTCATGTTACATATACACTCACTGTCTCATGTAACGTATACACTCACGGTCTCATGTAACGTATACACTCACGGTCTGATGTAACGTATAGATTCACGGTCTCATGTAACGTATACACTCACGGTCTGATGTAACGTATACATTCACGGTCTGATTTAACGTATAGATTCACGGTCTCGTATAACGTATACATACTCTGTCACGTATAGCGTATACATTCACGGTCTCGTGTAACGTATAGATTCACGGTCTCGGATAACGTATACATTCATGGTCTCGTATAACATGTACTTTCACGGTCTCATATAACGTGTACATTCACGGTCTCATGTAACATATACATTCACGGTTGCATGTAACGTATACATCCAATGTCTCATATAACGTAAACTTTCACGGTCTCATGTAACATAAAGATTCACGGTGTCATACATCCACTGACATTCACGGTCTAACTGTCTAATATAACGTACACATTGACTGTCCCATATAACGTATACATGCACTGTCCCATATAACGTACACATTCACTGTCTAACTGTCTAATATAACGTACACATTCACTGTCCCATATAACGTATACATGCACTGTCCCATATAACGTACACATTCACTGTCTAACTGTCTAATATAACGTACACATTCACTGTCCCATATAACGTATACATGCACTGTCCCATATAACACACACATTCACTGTCTAACTGTCTAATATAACGTACACATTCACTGTCCCATATAACGTATACATGCACTGTCCCATATAACGTACACATTCACGGTGTCACATAACGTATACATTCACGGTCTAGTATAACATAAACATTCACGGTCTCATATAACACACACATTCACTGTCTAACTGTCTAATATAACGTACACATTTACGGTCTCATATAACGTACACATTCACTGTCTCATGTAACGTATACATTCCCGGACTCATGTAACGTATACCGTATTGTTTGTAATTAGCGCTCCCCCTCTAATTAGCGCCCCTCCCCGCCCCCCTCCCCCCACCACCCCCACCCCAACTTTAAAAATAAATAAATCTTACCTTGAGGTGTAAAAGTGGTTAATATCAAAGAAAAGTGTTTAAAATCCAAGAAAAGGTATGCACACACTTATGAATATAATTCCATATTTTAGTAACACAACATTTTTTACCATTATCTAAGGAAATTAAAATGTGTACTGCCTTACGAAAAGCGTTCTAATGAGCGCCCCCTTTCAGAAAATGTCACGGCACCGGGGGCGCTAATTAGAAACAATACAGTATATTCAAAGTCTTGTGTAACGTATACATTCACGGTCTCATATAACGAATACATTTACGGTCTCGTATAACGTATACATTAACGGTCTCGTGTAAAATATACATTCATGGTCTCGTATACATTCGCGGTCTCGTATAAAGTATACATTCACGGTCTCATTAACGTATACATTCACGGTCCCATATAACGTATACATTCGAAGTTCCATATAATGTATACATTCAATGTCCCATGTAACGTATACATTCTCTGTCCAATTAACGTATACATTCACGGTCTCATATAAGGTATACATTCACGGTCTGATATAACGTATACATTCACTGTCTCATGTAACGTATACATTGATGGTCCCATGTAAGGTAAACATTCAATGTCCCATGTAACGTAAACATTCATGGTCTCATGAAACGTATACATTCACGGTCCCATATAACGTATACATTCATGGTATTATATAACGTATACATTCACAGTCCCATATAACGTATACATTCACGGTCTCATATAACGTATACTTTCACGGTCTCATATAACGTATACAATCACGGTCCCATATAACCTATACATTCAGGGTCGCATTCGCTGTCTCATATAACGTATGAATTCGCTGTCTCATATAACGTATGAATTCGCTGTCTCATATAACGTATGCATTCACGCTCCCTTATAACGTATGCATTCACGCTCCTATATAACGTATGCCTTCGCTGTCCCGTATAACTTATACATTCGCTGTAACGTATAACGTATACATTCGATGTCCCGTATAATGTATACATTCTCTGTCTCATATAACGTATACATTCGCGGTCCCATATGAGGTATACATTCGCTGTCCCATATAACGTATATCCCATATAACGTATTCATTCGGGCTCCCATATAACGTATACATTTACGGTCCCATATAACGTATACATTCACGGTCCCATATAACGTATACAATCACGGTCCCATATAACGCATACATTCACGGTCTCATAGAACGTATACGTTCACAGTCCGATATAACGTATACATTCACTGTCCCATATAACGTATACATTTACGGTCTCATATAACGTATACATTCACTGTCCCATATTACGTATACATTCACGGTCCGATATAACGTATACATTCACTGTCCCATATAACGTATACATGCACGGTCTCATAGAACGTATACATTCACGGTCCTATATAACGTATGCATTCACGGTCTCATATAACGTATACATTCACGGTCTCATGTACCATATAACGTATACATTCACTGTCTCATATAACGTATACATTCACGGTCTGATATAACGTATACATTCACTGTCTCATGTACCATATAACGTATACATTCAATGTCTCATATAACGTATACATTCAATGTCCCATATGACGTATATATTCACTCTCTCATATAACGTATACATTCACTGTATCATATAACGTATACATTCACTGTCTCATATAACGTATACATTCACTGTCTCATATAACGTATACATTCACGGTCTCATATAACATATACATTCACTGTATCATATAACGTATACATTCACTGTCTCATATAACGTATACATTCACGGTCTCATATAACGTATACATTCACTGTATCATATAACGTATACATTCACTGTCTCATATAACGTATACATTCACTGTCTCATATAACGTATACATTCACTGTCTCATATAACATATACATTCACTGTCTCCTTTCACGTAAACATTCACGTTCCGATATAACGTATACATTCACGGTCCCATATGACGTATACATTCACGGTCCCATATAACGTATACATTCAAGGTCCCATATAACGTATACATTCAAGGTCCCATATAGCGTATACATTCAAAGTCTCATAGTCTCATATAACGTATACATTCACGGTCCCATATAACGTATACATTCACGGTCCCATACGACGTATACATTCACGGTCCCATATGACGTATACATTCACGGTCCCATATAACGTATACATTCACGGTCCCATATGACGTATAAATTCACTGTCCAATATAACGTATACATTCACGGTCCCATATAACTTATATGTGGTAGTCAGTTTTTTGAGTCTGTCAATCTTTCCTGGATCTGGTTCAATCCCTTGTTCTGAAACAACATGACCTACATATGTGACTTTTTCCTGTAAGAAACAACATTTCTTGGGAGATAATTTAAAATTGTGTTCTCTTAATCTTGACAACACTTGTGCTATTCTCTCTAGGTTCTCAGCATATGTTTTGCTAAAAATTATCAAATCATCTAAAAATATAAAACAAATGCTTTAGTGCAAATCTCCTAAACAACTTGCCATCAGCCTTTGGTAGGTCGCTGGACTATTGGACAAACCGAAAGGTAGTCGGTTGAACTCCCAAAAACCTAGTGGGCCCACTGTAAAAGCAGTCCTTTCCTTATGACTTTCAAGTACTTCTACCTGATGGTACCCGCTCTTCATATCTAAAACAGTAAAATATTTATTTCCTGAAAGTGCATCCAGTATTTCTTCAATTCTGGGAAGTGCGTAGGAGTCTTTTATAGGTCTTTGGTTTAACTGCCTATAATCGACACACATACGTATTTCACCAGACTTCTTCCTAATTAAAACAATGTTGGAACTCCATGGTGAATGTGACTTTCTTATCACTCCTGCATCTGAAAGTTGCTGTAAATGATTACGAACTTCCTCGTAAGCCGATGGTGGTATAAATCTATGTCTATGTTTAAAAGGAATTTCATTTTTTAAATCTATTCTATGTTTAACTGAAGCATTCAGTCCAATGTCTGTGTCGCTTGTTGAAAATATATCACTGAAAGAAAGAATAAGGTTTTCTAATTGACTATGTTGTTCTTTACTTAAACCATCAGAACCAATGTGAATTTGATCAAGTAATGACTGTATTTCATCTGTCTGTTCTGTTGCTGCATGTTGATCTAAGCCTGTAACAGAAACTGGTTGAATCTCACAAAGTATTTCTTGTGTTTGAATGGTAACTGTTCTGGTAGTAATATTAGATATATGAACTTCAATATATCCGGTTTTCTTGTACATGTAAGAAATCAAAGTCGGTTCAATATCTATATCCTCTGGCAAATTGCTAAGTTTTGATTCTGTAAGCATAGCACATGTATTTGAATGTTGAATCGCTTTGTCAATGGTTCCTGTAACAATAATTGAACTATTTGGTGGAAGAGTAACTTTCTTTCTTTCGGCACACTTGACAATTCCTAATGTATTCTTGTTCCTCTCGAGCTCCTTGCTACTAATCACCATACTTCTAAAAGCTAAATATAAAGGAACCTGTAGTGGCGCTTTCTGTAAGAATTGATCACCGTAACTGTCCTTGCAATCCTGCATAAAACCCTGTCAAACGTTTGTTCCTATTATAACAGTTGTATCACCGGCTTTCACATCCCCTGAAACAAACATTTAACATTCCCTTTCCGTGCTAGGATCTAATGCTGCAATGGAATTGTTATAATTATGTATCCTTTATATGGCATAGAATTGCCATTGGCACATTCTATAGATACCACGTGGTCTAATCGCTGCATCTCTATGTCACTCAGGTGTTGGTTATAAAACGATTCTGAAAGAGAACTAATACTAGCACCTGTATCTAACAGTGCTGAAATTTCATGACCATTTATAGAAACTAAGGTGTCATTTGACTGTCCAACTAAACCATCTGGAATAGAAATTTTATTTAATTTAGCATTAGTTTGACTATTGGGGCTGAATGGTTTGAAGTCTATTTGCCCCTCCCAATAGACTTGTTGCAGTTTAAATAGGCATCATGTTTCCTAGAATGATCCAAATTTGCACGACAACCAAGTTGTACATGCCCTTCCTATCCGCATTGCCAACAAAAAACTTTCCTTTGTTGTTGTTGTTTACTGCCATCATACTGCTGCTGCAGTGGCGGTTGCTGCTGCTGCTGCTGAAACTGTCTCGGGCGATGATCTTGAAAATAATTATCATTAGAAGCATAATGTTTAGTTTTCAATTCATTCACCTCTGCTTCCAATTTCTTAATTGTTGCTTGATGCACATCCCCTATCGACTCTGTTCCAACCTGCTGCGCTTTACATGTAAACGAAGTAGCCTTGTGCTCCTGTTCCATCTTTCTCAAATAGAATCTAAAAGAATCAAAATCTGTGTAAGCGTTTTTCATAAATGCACACACATCTTTCATATGCGAGTTCAATCCTGCAAATAATTGAGAACATAAAAACTTGTTATTGTCCGATGGTTTAACAACATTGTTCTCTACCGCATGCTGCATTGTGTCCTCCAGGTTGGTAGCAAATGTGGCAACATCATCTTTACCCTGTGTCATACTGAAAAATGTGGCTAATATATCTGTGCCTTGATCAACAGATCCATAAGCTGACTCAAATGTCTTCTATATTTCTGCAATGTCAGCATCTTGTCCTAAATTCCTTATGATTTTCGCTGCATCTCCTTTGACGGACGTTCTAATTGCCTGTTTGATTGAATCAACAGAATGTTCTTGAACATATCGATATGATACTGACTACCACATATACATTCACTGTCCCATATAACGTATACATTCACGGTCTCATATAGCGTATACATTCACGGTCCCGTATAACGTATACATTCACGGTCCCATATAACGTATACATTCACGGTCTCATATAACGTATACATTCACTGTCCCATATAACGTATACATTCACGGTCCCATATAACGTATACATTCACTGTCCCATATAACGTATACATTCACGGTCCCATATAACGTATACATTCACGGTCCCATATAACGTATACATTCACGGTCTCATATAACGTATACATTCACGGTCCCGTATAACGTATACATTCACGGTCCCATATAACGTATACATTCACGGTCTCATATAACGTATACATTCACTGTCCCATATAACGTATACATTCACGGTCCCATATAACGTATACATTCACTGTCCCATATAACGTATACATTCACGGTCCCATATAACGTTTACATTCACTGTTCCATATAACGTATACATTCAAGGTCTCTTATAACGTATATATTCACTGTCTCGTATGGTATATACATTCACGGTCTCATATAATATATACATTCACGGTCTCATATAATATATACATTCACGGTCTCAATAACACATACTAGTTGGAGGCGTATTTCAAAACTAAATACCATTGACTTGTATAAGTAAATACCATTGAATCGTATAAGTAAATACCATTGAATCGTATAAGTAAATACCATTTCGTCATGGCAACGCTGGCTCATGCATGTGTTGCCCATTCCAAAATAAACTTCTTGCATCAAAATGGTGTAAGTCTAACTGTAATGTCTAACTCCAAAACGTACGCCAATCGGGAACGTCTTGGCAACGACGAGTGTACGGACTTCAACCACTACTATCAACGTTCGAGAACTACGACTAGTCAACTTACTTAGTATCACGATGTCTCAATACGCGTATTCGACTGACCTTTTTCGTTAATATTGTTTTTCCATTGAGCAAGTTTTCTGTTCGAATTGCCTGTTTCGTTAATACTGTATTTCATTTGAGCAAGTTTTCTGTTCCTTTGGCCTGTTTCGTTAATATTGTTTTTCCATTGAGCAAGTTTTCTGTTCGATTTGCCTGTTTCGTTAATACTGTATTTCATTTGAGTATGTTTTCTGTTCCTTTGGCCTTTTTCGTTAATATTGTTTTTCTCATTGAGCAAGTTTTCTGTTCGATTGGCCTGTTTCGTTAATACTGTTTTCCAATTCGACTGGTACAAGTTACTGTTTGTCTACAGTCAAGACCGTATTATCTTAAACACAGGAAAACGACTGACCAATCTAACCAATTCAAAAAAGTGATCGAGATGTTGCGAATAAATTGTTTACTGAAGTCTGATAGGACAATACGAAAGTATGAATGAATGGTGTTTTACGGTACGTTGACAAATAAATAGGTCATAATAGACATGTACAACTAACTACGATATTATAATAAACGACTATGACTTCAGACTAAACTGATCTCAAAGTTGTATAACAACCTGGGTTTTAGTAGGCTCACAGGGGTTTGTGTAGAAAAAACAACAATAAAAACTCAAATTAAAAAATACATATGATTTATATTTCTGTCAATATATCTATATATACGCCATGTGCATCGACCTTTCAGACTATTTTTTACAGTCTTCGATGCAACCACCCAGACTCGGCTGGAGTTTTAAATGGGCTTGCCTCAATAATTGATCACTAAACATATTTTCGAGAGAAGGGTACATAATCTCAGATGCAGATCCAAGATTTTGGTTTGAGTATTTGTGTGTGGGAGGGGCGGAGGCGGTGGAGCGAAGGACCCTTCGAAATAAAATATGTTTCTGCATGACGTTTAGAGAATTCTGTTGTATTTTTCCATTTTATGTTAAACAAATGGCGCGCGCTCCATGTAATCCGGCATGCATAGGTTATACTTATGGGATTTCAGCGGGTGGGGGTGGCGGTCCGTCCTATCCGCCTTAGTACATGATAAAGACACTTTTATCCCCTATGTCTTACCCTAAAACTGCCGCCGTATCCGGGATAGTGAAGACGCTGCGTCTAAAACGTGTTCGTCTCTCACTCCTGCGGGTTCGAATCCCACTGGGAGCTCGAATTGTCAAGTGAGAAAGTGTCAATTTTTAATATTGTTTTGTGGTGTGGAAAAATATTGATATTTTCTCTTTTATATGGTCTAAATATAATGAATAAAACTAAAATTATCCCTTATTTACAAGAATATTCATTGAGGGACAGCAATGTGTGCTATCCTAGGTTACGCACCAGGATACATTTAAAGGGACAAACGGCAATTATTTTATTTTTTAAGTTTCGGCATTCTTTTTTTTTTTACACATTTGAATAGTGCGAATAAATTGCTTTACATATTCCTAACTGGTAGTATTGAAACTCAAATTGTAATATCTTTTATTTCAATATCGGACTTTAAATACAAAACCCTGTGGTGTTTTGAAAAAACTGAAAGATCGTGCAGCGCGTGCGCTTATCGCCTTGAATGCACACTAGAACAATCGAATTTATCAATTAAATGGATGAGGCCGCTACTATTGAAGGTTAGTTTTTTCTTTTACAATGTATGTTATACACGAGTGCTCATTTATTAAATAATTGTTTCGCATTTTTTTCGGCTGTTATGCGGTTTTAAACGTCTGTAGTAAATGGCGTAATCCATGAATCGCGTTAACTAGTGCTTTGTGGTAAATTTGCCATTGATTACCGGCATTTAAAATCGCATAAACGCCGAAAACAACATACGCGCTTCGTGGATTTCCATTTAATACCGGCAAAACCGAATAAACAGCGATACAAATGTGAATTAATTCTTGTATTTACATTATTTTCCCGTCGCTATAATAGTATCAGCAAAAAGTCTAATGATAACAAAAAGTAAAAGAGAAACCACTACTGTCAGTGTCTGTTCATGCGGTGGAATATCCATTTTCTGTTAAGACACAATGGATGCAAGCGCAGTGTCTGCATGCAGTGCGTACAGTTCGTTCACCAATCTCTACCCAGAGTTGTCGTTCCTTGCATACACATACACCTCTGTAAACGTCTCAGTAAATACCAAGACTCTCGGCAAACGATGAAAAACGATGGAAATGCAATATGTCTTGATGGCACTAATATTTTTCTGTATTAACTTTATATGAAAGGTTCAAATTACAAAAGAAAACAATTTTTCGGCTTGAATATTTTAAATATACAATAAATTATGTTCAGAATTATATTGCGGTAGAATAAAGGTTTGTACTTTGGCATATCACTACGCCGTCAAAACGTCAAAATAGGCACCAGATCGTTCCCCAGCGTTTTGCTTACCAGCACTTTCCAGTATCACATAGCTCTTAAACCTACCTCAAATTAAATTGCTAACCTAAACTATATCAAAATGTAGAAAATAAGCCGTGTTTCTTTCGATTGTTTACATGTCAATCAGCAACCGATAGTTGATGGTGTCACAGTGTTGAAGTTCTGTTCGCCATTTTGATATTTTAGTTATGGTCATGTAACAAATTATCATGTGATTGCATGCTACTTTCTTAGAAGCTGACAGAGGTCAATGTCAATGTAATGGCCTCTGGGAGAGATTGTTCGTTCACCTCCTTGAAGCGGAACAGCCACTTTCTATGCGTGGGCAGCCGAGCGTAAATAGTCCCAACTTATGGTGGCATATTTCTGACACGAGATAGCTAGATAATTATCGTGATTATCTCGAGATAGTACCGTGTGTTTTTCGAGATAATAATGAATTTCCGCGAAAATCTTATAAAATGTGTAAGATAAAATTTATCTCAAATTCTTTTAGTATGGTGGCATATTTTTGCCACGAGAAAGTTAGATAATTTATCGTGTATTTTCCGCGACAATGTTACACTTTCTCTTTAATTTTCAACATTTTTATCTAACAAAACTTGCTGCGATACTGCCCACTTCTGACATCACGTTAGCCTAATAGTTAACATTTGAAATTTTGTTTTCGTAATAATTCTGACTAATTATCATGAAAATTCACGTTACTATCTCGTAAATATTTATAGTTAACTCAATAACATTATTTGTCGCGAAACCAGAACTATCATGATCAGTAGTATCGCGGTATTTAACAAGATAACTGAGAGATTTTCGTGAAAATTCAATCACTATCTCGAAGAAAGCATGGTACGGGTATCGTGATAATTCTCTAGAAACCAGAATCATGATGGCAGAAGTGGGCATAAGCGTGGCATTTAACATGATCACTTGATACAAATTTTATAAGATTTTCGCGAAAATTCATTATTATCTCGAAAAATACATGTTACTATCTCGAAATAATCATGATAATTATCTAGCTATCTCGTGGCAGAAATATGCTACCATATTTTAGTTATCATGTTAAATGCCACGCCATCATGATCCTGGTTTCTTGAGAATTATCGCGTTACCCGTATCATGCTTTCTTTGAGATAGTAATTTGAATTGTCAGGAACATCTCTGAGTTATCTTGCTAAATGCCGCGATACTACTGATCATGATAGTTCTGGTTTCGCGATAAATAATGTTATTGAGTTAACTATAAATATTTACGAGATAGTAACGTGAATTTTCATGATAATTAGTCAGAATTATTACGAAAACAAAATTTCAAATATTAACTATTATGCTAACGTGATGACAGAAGTGGGCAGTATCGCAGCAAGTTTTGTTAGATAACATTGTTGAAAATTAAAGAGAAAATGTAACATTATCGCGAAAAATACGCGATAAATTATCTAGCTATCTCGTGGCAGAAATAAGCCACCATCGAAAACAAAATTTCAAATGTTTAAGATAATTCTTACCGCGTTAACTATTGTGCTAACCTGATGACAGAAGAAGGCAATATTTATGGTGGCATATTTCTGCCACGAGATAGCTAGTTAATTATCATGATTATTTCGTGATAGTAGCATGTGTTTTTCGAAATAATAATGAATTTTCGTGAAAATCTTATACAATTTGTAAGATAAATTCTATGGTGGCATGTGGATGCCATGCACTTAATTTAAGTTGACATAAATTATCGTGACTTTATGGTCATTTTATTGTGACTTTTCGTGATAATTTCTCTTTTAAGGCGACATAATTTCACGAATATAAAAATAAAAAGCATGATAAAATATCTGAACAATTAATAAAAAGTCGCGATAATGCTTCAACGTGCCATTCAAATAACGACTTAAGGTATCTAAAAATAGAATTTTGGTTATGCGGATAGTTTCTCTCATTTACGAAATATCTTTGGAGCCAGTCGTTCCGAACCAAAACACCGCGGCTAAAAAAGTACGATTTCACATGTATATATAAGCGACGTATAACTTTGCCAATTTTATACGATTTAAATTATCTTTACTGTGTAAGAAAGTAGTTATCTTTAGCTAAATAAATCTATAAAGTTATTAAAGATCAAAGCTGTATTAAATAATTAATATAATAATAATTAAATAATGTGTTTTTTTAGCGATTAGAATAAGGCAATTTTGTGGTTCTGATGATTTTGTGTGTTGCATTTATTAAATCGCTTTTTTTGCATCCAAATTTAAACATCTTTATTGTATTAGAAAGTGCATGCATATTCTGAGCTTTCCAGTGATATATAGTATTGTAATATCTATAAAATACTACAAAAGTTATTCTGGGGACCCGGTAGTACCATACTTTTTTTACCATAAATATAGCAGATGGCCAACAAGTAAACTCGTTAGTCAAAGGTCTTCCGCAAAATTCTATTTTTAGATATCTTAAGTCGTTATTTGAATGGCACGTTGAAGCATTATCGCGACTTTTTATTAATTCTTGAGATATTTTATCATCCTTTTTATTTTGAAATTATGTCGCCTTAAAAGAGAAATTATCACGAAAAGTCGCAATAAAATGACCATAAAGTCACGATAATTTATGTCAACTTAAACTAAGTGCATGGCAGCCACATGCCACCATAAAATTCTTTACGTTATCATGTTAAATGCCACGATAATGCCCACTCCTGCCACCATGATAGTTTCTCTTCACGAATAGTTCGATACCCATATCCGGTTGGGGGTAAAAGCCGTACCGTACATTCCGTACTATAACGAAAACCTGAAATTCAGTAAGGACAGGGTGAAAATACATGTATTGAGATAGCTAATAAATGTTAACGCAACAAAAAAAAAACATTTCTTAAGAAGAGTATCCAAAATTGTCAGAGGATATGTAGAACCTATAAAATACAATTCCTATGTTGATGAAGCGAGTTGTAATTAACTATGGAGAGAAGTGTAACTATGGAGAGAACTGTAACTAATGTTGTAATAACTTGTAGTTCAATCCATTTGCATATGTTTCTATGGATATTGTGATGTTGAATTGATGTATTGTAACATATCTGCAATAAATTATTATTAAATTAGTTATAATTAAACCCTAGCCGCCTGCGGCGTCTGGTAAGTGGTTTAAATGGCATACGGCCATACAGTGTACCCGTGAAGGAAGATAATAAGAAACGCTAATCTATGGTAACACCGTATGCCGGAACTACTTTCGGTCTCATGATAAAAAAAAAGTATCATGATAACCCCAAAGCATCATGATAAACCCAAATTATCGTGATAACAAATAAATTTCGCGATAGTGAAAGTAGTTCCGTCCCATACAAAACACATTAGCCGGAACTATTTTCGGTATCATGATAAAAAAAAATGATCATGATAAAAAAAATTATCGTGATAGTGAAAGTAGTTCCGTCCCATACAAAACACACTAGCCGCAACTATTTTCGGTATCATGATAAAAAAAAAGTATTATGATAAAACATTGTTTAAGATAATTCTTATTGCGTTAACTATTGCGCTAACGTGATGACAGAAGTGGGCAGTATCGCAGCAAGTTTTGTTTGATAAAATTGTTGAAAATTAAAGCGAAAAAGTAACATTATCGCGAAAAATCTGGAAATAATCATGATAATTATCTAGCTATCTCGTGGCAGAAATATGCCACCGTAAGTATTGTAGCAAGTATTGTTAGATAAAATTGTTTAAAATTCAAGAGAAAAGGTAACATTATCGCGAAAAATTATCTAGCTATCTCGTGGCAGAAATATGCCACCATACCAACTACTTGAAAAATGAAGTAGATTCAAGATTAAGCACTATAATGTTTCAAAGGAAAGTATCAAGAAATGCAAAAAATATTAAATTACTTAAACCAGTTTGCAAAGATAGTATGAAGTGAATATCAACTTTATTAGATGAGGCTTAGAAAATGTTTGTTTATATGGTGTTTTACGCCATTTTCAACGCATGTAAGGTAATATATGACGGTCGAGTTTTTATGGTGGAGGCAGACTATCCACTTATCCTGGGTAGAACTAGTACTGTACACCTCCCGCCATCCGTAAGAATCAACACTTCCTCACTTACAGGTCGAGCTCCCATTGGGATTCGAATCCGTAGCGGTGAGAGGCGAAGGTTTACAACGCAACGTCGTTAACCATTCGGCCACGGAGAGGCTTAGAAAAGGAAGCACGACGAATAAATGGTCGTTTGTAAAAATGATATATTGCTCTGTAAACCATCTCATCATATCATGTATGCCAACCAGTTTAATACATTCTAAAATAATGACTGTTGGCTGTTTGACTGAATGGTGGTGTACGTTATTTTCAGCACATTTTAGGCTATATATGACGGTCGATGTTTTGTAGTAGTGGCAGACTACCCACTTTTCCCTATAAGTTCATGTAGTGTCAATAATAAATTTCATTGGCCTATACATAGTGATGCGCAAACGCTCGGTAGAGCATTCAAGGCGTATTGCCTGTTGAGAAAACCCCTCTGTTTTAGTCGGTATTCCTTATCGTAATCGTTACCGTAATCGTTACCTTAGTTAGTTGTACAGGTCTATTGTGCGCAAAAACTGATGAAAGATGAAGAAATGAAGTAGTAATTAAAAATTAATGTGAATATATAATGATAAAACTATTTACAAATAAGGGATGATATGGTAGTAAGAGGGAGAAAATTAACAATCTGAAAAGCAAGTTGCTCAACGGAAAAATGCCAGTCGAATAAGTGTAATGTTAAATGCGAATTATCTCCCTTTATAAAAAATAATTAAAATATGACAGCAAACGTATTCTGTGGTATGGTAAACAAGATACTCCGCAAGGGGCTTGTTGTATTTGTTGGTGGAGGTACTATAAACCTTATAATTACACACACACACACACACACACGTTAAAAGATAACTGCTAATAAAGAATAAAAGAAAATGTTCAGTATTTGGTATTGTTTATTTTCCCCCAAACCGTTTATAATATGTTCATAACGATCCATGTCTCGAGCTCCAAGTTTAGTGGAAATTGTATTAATGTTTAATTTTTGAAATGTGTTTAACTAAAGAACTGCACAAATGCGAGATTATGTAAAATGTAATAGTTTTATCTTTGATGTAAATGAAATGAATTTTGAAAACAGCCAAAAATATCATTATTTTCATTTAGTAGGCCATCATTTCGATGACCTACTTAATTAAAAAAATTGCCAAAAATAACATTTTATTACATTTCTATGCGTGAAAGATCGAGATTTCTCAGTGCAAGAATTTTCATAATCGCTAAATATTAATAAATAACTCAGAACACAATAATAACTAACGTTGCTAACTCAGAACACAATAATAACTAACGTTGCGACGTTGAGGCGTGACGTCAACAAAGTGTTGCTGACTTCGACGTCATCGGCCGATAACGTTCAGTAAAGCGAATATTTGTATGAAAAACGTAATTTAAAATGTATTAAATAGATTATTTAACTGCTGGGATCGATTATTGGGTAATCCTTCACTTGATGGTAGACGTGCTTTGTTTTTCACTCACTCGCGTGCGCTCGTTCGTGAAAAGAACCACACGTCTAACACTCGAGAAGGATTTCCCTATAATCGATCCCAGCAGTTAAATAATCTCTATATTTTCATTGGGTATCATCATTTACTTGATTAAAAGAATGATATTTTTGGTGTTTTCAAAATTGTAATATTTCATTAACGAGAAATTCGAGAGATATATACATGTACATAAATATACACATGACTATGGATATTACCAGAATTATAATTTGTATATTTTAAATGGAAAATGGGAACTGACTCAACGAAATGAACATGCCAATCCCATAATATATATAACTTTTATACACTCTTTCAATATATTAGACTTTATTCAGTGTTTTTTTTCGGATGCTCATTCTGCACTTTCTCAGTAACCACCTAAAAAAGATTGTCAAGTCAGTAAATCAGGAATTAATTGTAAACACTTTTATCATTTCGATGATGGTGACAGGATAAGCTCTTTCATAAATTTAGTATCAAATAAAAGGGATTTAAATAAACATTATGTTGGTTGAATCGTAAACTCCATCGGGCATTTATTAGTACTAGCTATTTAAATAAACGCTTTTGGGTTTAAGCCATAATATAACTAAGACGATAACAAAAAAATAAATATATATATATATATATAAATAAATAAAAAAGAAATAAGAAATACAAAACCGATTATAATAAAATATTAATGAAAAGATTACGTAAGGAGTAAGAGCGGAATGTGTTGAAATTAAAAACAAACCCATAAATACCTCAAATCCAAGGGAGTTAGTTTTGAAAAATGTTTAATTATGTACACAAAGAATAAATAATGGTAAAAGCAAAAATAAACGATTTCTATAACGTTTACAAAACTGTAAACATTAATAGGTATGACTATAGTAACTATATAAATTACGAAAATCGAAGGCGTATAACTGCAGAATTAAATCATCAGTAGAAACAGACATTTTAACAGCGGTTAAACGGCTAAAAATCGATAAAAGGCGTGGTACCGTCAACATGCTAAACGAACATTTGAAATATATAATACATTATTATCATGCTTCCTATTTAATTGTGAAATTATTTAATCTGATATTTGACAACGGTTTTATACTACCGGGAAGTTGGTTAAAGGATATATATATATATGTGTGTTTGCTTGGTGTTTAAAAGTCATTTTAAGCACATTTTAGGCTATGTATGATGGTCCTGTTTTTTGTGGTGGATGCAGACCACCCATTTATTCCTGAGTAGAACCAGTACCGTGTACCTCCCGACATCCGTAAAAATCGATACTTACCGATACTTACCTTACCGATACTTACCGATATACAAAATTAAAGGTGATCTTAGGTATTACCAGACAATTTTCGACCAATAACAATGTTTAGCTATTTCGGAAAACTCTTCACAGCAAATATACTGAAAGGAAAAAGAAACGCGACACGGGAATTTCCGCTTTATATATTGTATGTACAATATGCTGCTGTTAAAAGAATGGTACATGGCTACGTAAGACCTTTCCTTTAGGAAAAAAGACTAATACAACACGTGACACAGCAAATAGTATTCCTGCAAAGTTTCATTATTACAGAGTACGCGTTTGGCTCAAACATGTTAGCAAATTTAGGATGCACAATTTTGCAAACTCTTTACTTTAAATACAGTACTGAACTGGCTCAATTTTTAAAAGAGGAACTTCAACATTTATGAATTTCTTGTTACAACGTGTACTGTGATAAAAACGTCTACAACATCACAGTTGTGTCCTTTCTCTAACTAACTGCAACTTTTTTTTTTTACAAAACGTCTTGGGATTTCCTTGGAATATATATGGTATTAAGTGTGCAGTATGTATACAATATATAGCGGAAATTCCCGTGTCGCGTTTCTTTTTCCTTTCAGTATATGTTTAGCAGATTAAACAGATTTTCCGAAAAATACGGCTGATAATCTTCTTTTTTTTATAATTCAAATGTCTTAGCCTTTACAATCTACTAAAATCAAGTGATCTTTGTTTGTATGTATCCTATACAATTTGTTTGGATCAAGTCTGTTCTAAGATAAGACTACTCTTACAAGAATATTGTAATATTGAAGATACAAGAGTTGTCTAACATATCCATCTTGCAAGTACATCATTACTACGTTGCACTGGAATCACTGAACAGAACATGGCGTCAGAAATTAAGTTTGCATTACAATCCCGGAATTAATGTTTTAACAAAAGGAACTTTAAACAAAAAGGATTTAATTAATTCATGTGACATCTGTGATTGTTTTCTGGACTTATTGCTGATTCGCGGTTAACGTGACCATTTTAAAAAGATGGCAAGCTATCAAGGAATGGACTTGGAGGCAAAAGACTTGCCTAGGGAATTCAAAGCATTTACAGCACATGCTGACTTTCTGTTTGGAGGTCCGCTCCAAAGTAAAGAAGATGAAATACATTGTAACTTTGTAATGCTATGGGTCGGTGAAAAAGGACGCCAAATATTTTCCACATGGAACCTCACCGACGCCGAAAAGAAATTACGATGGGTTCGAAACCTATTGTCAACCCAAGTCAAATCAGATATACAGCCCGTACATGTTTCGTTCAAGGGAACAACAAGTCGGAGAGCCATTCGAGCAGTTTGTGATTGAGCTCAAAATACTGATTAAGGACTGTGGGTACAGAGAGGACATTGTAGACGACATGATCAGAGACCACATAGTGTTCGGAATAAGATTGATCAGTGAAGGAACTAGCCTTACGCTACAAAAAAAAAGCATTGAATATTTCCCGAACAATGAGCTAAAAGTAGATATAAAATTCGAATAGGAAATATAGCATTCAAGGACGACAGTCAATCACAAACACACACAGAAACAAAGAACAACTTTAAAAATGAATAAAATGCCAAAAAAGAAGGGTTGACAATAGGGCTTCCGCCTTGGAACGGTCAGTGGTAAAAAAGACCTCTTGGTGTTTAAACCAGGTTCTAGGGTCCATCAAACCTCACACTTACCCTATTTCATCATAATAAAACGGGACAGTGTAAATAAAGAATTCCCAGCCATGAACATGCGAAGGCAATGGGATCCGACCAAGGAGGTGAAGTAAGCGCTGTCAGAAAAGCCGGAAATGCTGCAAGACCAACACCGCCAAAACAAAGGACAAAGCAGAATCATAGACAATATCAAGCCAATTGGTGTTGCAATTGTGGTAAAAATCACTCAAGGACGGCCTTATTACTTTTGCAAGAAGCAGAATCATTTCGCTTCAGTTTGCCATCAGAAGGCAAGTCATCAAAAACGGATTCATGAGGTATGCCATGATCTGGTTTCATATGATAGTGACCCGTCCCAAGACATGTTCGTTGATTCTATCAGTCATGATAAGTCCTCCAATCAGGCATTTGCTACTATTAACATTGGTAAAAACCTAAAACCTGTTAAAATGAAAATTGATTCAAGTCAGTATCCTACCCAGATCCACGTATCAGTCATTAGGGATTAAAATCCCATTATGCAAAACAAACATACTCCTCACTGCCTCTGATTTAGACTGGCATCAGTCCTTAATATTATAATATTTTAACTATAACCTTTTAACTATCATTATAGAATTTTCTTAGCACTGAAAGAGGCAAATATCTCCACTTATAACTTGTATAGTCTTATCTCAAAATTAAGTGCAATTCAGCCATGGAGATAAACAGAGCTTGAAATAAAAAAAAAATTATGCAGAGTATTATTTTATCTTTGAATTTGTCTAATTTTATTATGTACTGATACCAGTCTACCTATGATTGTAAGGCACTGAATATCGATGGTTACATCAGACTACCCTGCTCTTATTATGATAAGGCAAAAAAATCAAATAGGTGTGTTTCCTATTGCATTCTCTAAAAAAAATAGGGTAGGTCGGTAGGCAATTTCTTTTTATTATTTAGCCAAATATTGTGAGATTCTATTTATCTCATAAACCCTATACACGTTGATTGTTCGGCGCCCTTGAGGGCGCCGGACATACTGTGGTAGTACTTTGACCTTAGGCATGGGGAATGACCTTGGCATGGGGAATCAAAAGGACTGATAGTTGAGTATGTTTGGATTGTAATTAAAAATGTTTAAATGGCATTTAAAGCATGCTTTAAAACGCACCAGAATAAGATATAAAACACAAGAGATAAAACTGCTTAGCGATTTCTTGAATTTCTGTAAGAAATGATGCACCAATAATTCAAAAATTATACAAAATCATTTCATTAAAACGATGTCTCCCTGCATTTTGACTGAAAACGAGGCAAATGCGTAATACGAATTTTAGAAAAATTAACGAAATTTATCGATCGTAATATCTGCGTTTCAAATGTTTTCACATTGTTCTCGTTTTTAAATCGTTTTGATTAATTATTATTGCCAAATTACATTAAATGTTGCTAAGAAATTAGAAAATACGATGATATATCGGAAAGTTTTGGCATTTGAATTTCGTTTACGGGAAATCGCTAATTTTGTAATGCTTCATTTTGACTGTCAAATGCAGACAAATGTATTGAAAACAAAAGTAGATTTATGAGCGCAGACTCGGAATCAAAAATATTCAAAATTATGCGACTTCCAGTCGAAATGCCAAATGGTGTTATGAAAAGGGTGTAATAGATTTGTTTGAACCCATCCCCCTTTACTTTTGAAAATCCCCCCACATTTTTAGAGGAAGGGGGGAAAATCCCCCCTGCTTTTTAGATCCTAGATTGGACACTGCATTTTATATTGTTTTCTAAGCTGAACTGGCTTGTGCAAGATCAGCTTTACCATAGGCTGTCATCCATCTGTCTTCTTCTCAGTAACCAACACTGAAATTTTCATGAAACATTATGTTAAGCATCTTAGCATTGACCTTTCAAGTTTGTTCAAATTGGGTGGATCATGTCATTTACTAAGGAACAATAACCTTACCCTTACCAAAAATATAGGCTTCTGGTGACTATTTGCTGCAACTCTGCGGCAAACATTGCTGCGGCGAACAAGTTTGCGGCGATGTTGCGGTACACTTTTATCATGCAAATGAGGTTTGCGGCAAAGTTGCAGCGAACAAATATGCAAATGAGGTTCTGGTGATGTTCCGGCGATGTTCACCGCAACTTTGCCGCAGACCTCATTTGCATGGTAAAAGTGTGTGGCAACTTTGCAGCAAACTTCATTTGCATAATGCTTTTAGCTGTAATCTTCTGGCGATGTTCGCTGCAACTTTGCAGCAAACTTCATTTGCATAAAATGTTTCTCTGCACTGTTCTGGCGATGCTTGTGGTGATGTTCGCTGCAAAGTTGCGGCAATGTTCGCCAACACATCGCGGCAAAGTTCTTCAAAATAAATAAGGACTGAAATTATGAAATGGAATAATAGTGCGCTGTTTTAAAAAAACATATTTAGATCAAAAACATGATTTTTTTTCACTATTTAACATGGACTGCACCAAATTTAAATAAATGGAAACGATTTAAATAAATCTACACTAAATAAATTCTCTCGATTTAAAGTATATCCTTACGGTTTGTTATGGGGGGTTGCGGGTGTCCGACCAAAGTTGACATTTCAAAATGTCTCGTAAGGGTCCCATGCCTAGTTAGGAAATTCCTCACGGGTGTATGTCTCACGCCCAGTGTTTTACATGTTCTCATGTCGATGTCGACCGCTGTCATTTCTACTTTACTCCCATTTTCATGGAGATGTCGGCCGCTGTCATTTCTGCATTACTCCCATTTTCATGGAGATGTTGACCGCTGTCATTTCTGCATTACTCCCATTTTATGGAGATGTCGACCTCTGTCATTCATGCATTACTCTCATTTTATGGAGATGTCGACCGCTGTCATTTCTGCATTACTCCCATTATCATGGCGATGTCGACTGCTGTCATTTCTGCATTACTCCTATTTTCATGGAGATGTCGACCGCTGTCAATTCTGCATTACACTCATTTTCATTGAGATGTCGACCGCTGTCGTTTCTGTATTACTCCCATTTTATGGAGATGTCGACCGCTGTCATTTCTGCATTACACCGATTGTCGTGGAGATGTCGGCCGCTGTCATTTCTGCATTACTCCCATTTTATGGAGATGTCGACCGCTGTCATTTCTGCATTACTCTCATTTTCATGGAGATGTCGAGCGCTGCCATTTCTGCATTACTCTCATTTTCATGGAGACGTCGAGCACTGTCATTTCTGCATGACTCCCATTTTTATGGAGATGTCGAGCGCTGTCATTGCGCATTACTCTCACTTTTACAGAGATGTCGACCGTTGTTATTCCTGCAATACAGTCATTTCATAGAGATGTTGAGCTCTGTCATTTCTACATTACTCTCATTTTTATGGAGATGTCGAGCGCTGTCATTTCTGCATTATTCCCATTATCATGGAGATGTCGAGCGGTCATTTCTGCATTACTACCATTATCATGGAGATGTCGAGCGGTGTCATTTTCATGGAGATGTCGAGAGCTGTCATTTCTGCATTACTCTCATTTTCACGGAGATGTCGAGTGCTGTCATTTCTGCATTACTCCCATTATCATGGAGATGTCGAGCGCTGTCATTTCTGCATCACTCCCATTTTTATGGAGATGTCAAGCGCTGTCATTGCGCATTACTCTCACTTTTACGGAGATTTCGAGCGCTGTTATTCCTGCATTATCTCCTTTTCATAGAGATGTCGACCGCAGTCATTTCTGCATTTCTCTCATGTTTATGGAGATGTCGAGCGCGGTCATTTCTGCATTACTCCCATTTTCATGGAAATGTCGAACATCATCCTAACTGTAGCAGTCCAATAGGCACTTGGTGCCTGGATATCTTAGATTCAGCACCAGACCCTTAGGACAGACCGACAAACATATATAAACATTTACCAATTTTCTTTTTAAAATTTCAATAATCTCAGTTAAATTTTTACCTGTCTATGTGCTTGAATACCCATTTTATTAAATTGTTTTCTTCCTGTGCCAATTTTTTTTATAAAACTGTATACTTTTGTGTTTTTTTTTTGAGTTTTTTTTACGGGTATAAATAAAAATATCATGATCATATTCACAAGTGCTATTAAATAGCAGATTCATTTCAAATTACAACTGAAAAAGTCGGCATTACCACTGTTAGTAGCGCACTGGGCTTTGAATCCAGAGGTCAGTTGGATCCTCAGACAGTACCATGTTGTCTTTAAACATGACACTATTTCTATAGCGTACACCCTTTATAATGATTGACATGCAACATTGTGTCTTATTGTCCCTCGTCTCCAGCCACTAATTCAAATGGGTAGATTATCAGTTACCTGTATAGATGGTTCATGTGATACAGTACTAGGTTTAATAACAAAACAAAAACAATTAGTCTAAAACTGATCGTCTGTTGGCCCTTCATGGCATAAAAACGACGTTAAAAATTCAAACAGATATGTGAAGTGCATTGTCCATTATTCTTGGCTTACTTAGCTTTCTCTCCAAATGTTTCAACAACGACTTTGTAATCACTCGGCATTCATCACCTTATCTTTCCATAAACTATTTATTTAAACCTAATGCAGTCAATTCATTTAACACATTTTAAGGAAAGTCCTGCAACGAAACCGTTTGGAAAATTGTCTGAATGACCTAGTTAATTCAAAATACATTTAACCAAGTCAACATAGCAACGTTTGTTAATATTATGTCCATGACCACTAAATATACCAAGGTTAAGTACTGATGATAAGATAGTTAAAATAACTGATAAACACGTGTACTGTTATTTAATAACGTATGTTTTAATTCTTCAAAATTTTGGCGCCGAATTGATGCTTTGCATCAAGTTTTTCTTGTGATTATCTGTGATGTTGTCAGTTTCCCTCGATATAAGACCGCCCAAGTTAAATTACGCGATCCTGATACAAATAATGGAACACTTTAAACCAGAAAACCTTTATTTAACATGCATTTTACTAATTAGTTTAATAGTTAATTAGCATCGCATTGTTTACCGGAAAGAAAAACGTTAAATTCTGAATGTATTATATGACATTCCATGCAAATCATATGGCTTACCTAAATATTTTCCACTTTTGCTGTGTAATTTGGTAATAATTTGCATATACCACCAGTGCCTAGTGCATTACAGAAAATATAGAATGGTGTTATGTTTCACTTCCATGATGTAAGCTATGTGATAAATCATTGTTCAGAACAAATTTAAATTTATTTTTTTTATTTTTTTTAAAATGTTTGCATAAACAGTTTTAGGGTCGGCCCTTAAAAATAGAGTTGATCGGGCCACCGGAAACACATTTATTTTTTTTATCTGGCCTAAGAATTTTACATAGTCAACACCAATTCAAGTCCAATTATAGGCCTAGAGACATCACTGTCTCTCAATCTAATGAAACTTGTACCCTCAGTTTCGTCAGAAAGTGTTATCACCAAAGAAAACCTCATTTCAAATACTCCGATGTATTTGATGGTATATGTCTATTACCAGGCGAGTGTGACAAACAAGATGCAACCCCTGTGGTACACGCTCCTAGAGGTCAAACGTGGTCGCTAAGGTGCCAGAACCCACCGATTGTGTAAATAGTCTAGTCACTGTTGAAAAAAACAATGGTTCATTGAGAATATGTCCTGACCCAAAAGATCTTAATGATGCTATTAAAAGGCCACACTATCCCAACAAGTCGCTGGAAGAAGATATTCTTCTATATATTACAGGTGAATCAATTGTTTCGCGTTTTGATGCCAGGAGTGGCTACTGGTCGTTCAAGTTAACTGAACAATCTTCCTACTTAACGACCTTTAACTCGCCCTTTAGCCGTTGTAGATCCCTGAGAATGTCATTTGGAATTCGATCAGCTCAAGATGAGTTCCTGGAAAAAAACGAATCAATGTCTCCAGGGTCACCCTGGGGTGAAAACTATCGTAGATGATATTGTTGTCTTCGGGAAAGACAAGGTTACTCACGATCGAAATCTTGAAGCATTGATGATAAGATGCAGAGAAATGGAAATCAAGTCAAACCTAGATAAAACGGAGGTATCCAAAACAGAATTTCCGTTCTTTGGTCACCTATTCACTAAGGACTCAAAATCCGGCGAAGGTTAAGGCAATCAAGGAAATGCCTGCACCAACCTTTAGGTCCGAGCTTGAAACCGTGTTAGACATGATTGCATACCTTCAGACGTTTGCGCCAAACTTAGCAGAATGGACAACTCCTTTAAGGCAACTTCTAAGTAAAGACGTTGAATTTAGCTGGGACTGGCCCCAAGAAGATGCATTGCAGTTAAAAGCATTATTTGTCAGTGCCCTGGCATATTTTGATCCCAACAAAGAGGTCACCCTCCAAGAAGATGTCCCAAAGCGTGTCGGATATTCTTTTCCAAAATGAGCAACCCCTATGCTTTGCCTCCAGAGCACTCACACGAGGTTAACTATGCGAAAATAGAAAAAAGAACTATACGCCATATTGTTTGGTTGTAAAAGGTACCATCAGATGGTATATGGTCACCCCGAACCCATTAAAATACAAAGTGACCAATGTGATTCATTAATTGCAGTATGTGTTAATCTCGTATATGTCTTGTGATTCATTCATTGCAGTATGTGTTAATCTCGTACATGTTTTGTGATTCATTCATTGCAGTATATGTCAATCTCGTACATGTTTTGTGATTCATTCATTGCAGTATGTGTTAATCTCGTACATGTTTTGTGATTCATTCATTGCAGTATTTGTTAATCTCGTACATGTTTTGTGATATTTTCATTGCAGTATGTGTTAATCTCATACATGTTTTGTGATTCATTCATTGCAGTATTTGTTAATCTCATACATGTTGTGTGATTCAAGCATTATTAGGGACCGACCATTTTGATTTCAGGGTTGGGGTTCCTTTCAGCCGGAATTTGTTTTTTTCATTTCTTTAAAGCCGGGATTTTTATTTCGCTAGTGCACTGGCCAGATATATTTTCTTCATCAACTTGAAAGCGTCAGAATATTTATTTTTTTTAAGTTTTACTATTCGTAGAATAAGAAGAGCTGTTGTAGATATACTCAACGTCTGCGTCGACGTTGGTTTTCAGTTGTAGAAACTAAAAAAAAAAGTCCAATTATTTCAACAACCTCTGGACAGTGAAACTTGAAATATTTCATCAGTACCATCAATGACACTGGTAGACACATGTTCCATATGATAACTCTGTATTAGCATGACCCTTTTATTACTTTGAATTTCTGGTTTAAATGTTCTTTTTTGACAAGTCCATATATTTTAACAATTGAAAGTCGTACATCAACAAAACTTCAGTAAAGCTTGGAATAACACGGGCGCTAGTAGACACATGTTCATATTAACTCTGTATTGCATTTAAGCACAGTTATGTTCCTTTTTCAACTTCAAAATTCTGTTTAAAGTGTTAAGCCAAGTCTTTGTATGCCAATAGGTTATTGTTACATATTAATACAACTTCAGTAAGCATGGATGCTAGTAGACATATGTTCCATAACTCTGTATTGCATTTTAGCACAATTACGGCCCTTTTTCTTGATAAATATTTTCTGTATTGTACTTTAGAAAAGGTGTAGCCCCTTTTCGACTTAGAATTTATTTTATTTTCTGGCAATCCATTTATTTCAATACCCACTAACCATATATCTCTGTCAAAGGAGCTTGACAAGTGTCACTCAGAGTCATCAAGGACACTTACACACACATGTTTCATAACTTCTTATTTCATTTTAGCCAGATTATGCTTTTTTTTCAACTTAGAATTTTAGTTAAATTTGTTTAAGCAGCTTCTTATATTTCAATGAAACTCACTGCATACATCAAATGACAATGGCAAGTCTGTAAATATCATTAGCCCCATAAACTCCCACACCTTCCCCACTCCTACACCACCATCACCACAGATAAATAGACAAATATTTGTTATATTCTTTTGGTTTCTCTTTAGTTACCATGTCTGCATCCTGTTCTCTTCCCCCAGTCTCCCTCATATTCATTTTGGGGTATTGAAGGTCTTTCTTCGATATTTGGTATATGTTTAATGACCAATACACTCAAGTGATATGAAAACGCAACACGGGAATTCCCGCTATATATTGTATATACTGCACACTTAATTGCACATAATATTCCAAAGAAATCCCAAGATGTTTTTTAAAAAGAAAGTTGCAGTTAACTAGAGAAAGGACACAACTGTGATGTTGTAGACGTTTTAATCACACTACACTTTGTAACAAGAACTTCATAAATGTTGAAGTAGCTCTTTGAAAAATTGAGCTAGTTCAGTGCTGTATTTAACGTAAATAGTTTGCAAAATGTTGCATCCTAAGTTTGCTCACATGATATTGAGCCAAACGCGTACTCTGTGGATAATGAAACATTGAAGGAATACTATTTGCTATTTTATTTGTTGTTTTAGTATTTTTTCCAAAAGGAAAGGTCTTACGTAGCCATGTACCATTCGATTAAAAGCAGCATATTGTACATACAATATATAGCGGAAATTCCCGTGTTGCGTTTTCATATCACTTGAGTGTAGTGTTGTTCCGATTAATCGATTTGATCGATCATCAATCAGTTATGCCTTTGATCTGATTATTCGATTAAAAATGTTCATGATCGACTTTACTCGGTTGTTGAAAATTATGGCTTATTTCATTCTCTTGTACTAAAGTATACAAGAAATAAAATGAGTTACAATTGTGCAACAAGTAATCACATATTTATAGCGGTTATCACAAGTTGTTTTTTTAAATATATGTTGGTCAGTTTTATTCCAGAACATACTTGAAATTGAAATTATTTCTTCATTGGCTTACACTTGTCTTTTATAGCAGCCATATCCAATATCGCGTGTAATGTCTCTATGTAGTGAGTCACTGAATGATAGATATCCCATATCGCGTGTAATGTCTCCATGTAGTGAGTCACTGAATGATAGATAGTTCTATTAAAATTTGGGAGGAGGTAAAAACAATAAACTATCAAATTCCCTATGGAAAAATAAAATACCTATATAATCTCGATTTGTGGTAGGAGGGTTCGTAAAACAAATTTATATCAAAACAAATAATGGCCTTATTACAACCATGACTTATGTATAACACATTAATTATAACCATGACTTTATATGAATATCACATTCATTACTACCATGACCAATGTAAACCAAATTTACTTCCATGACCACTTTATAACACGTTATACAACCCATTTACTACCACCATTGCCAGTGTATACCACATGTATCACATTTATAACTACCATGACTAATGTATACCACATGTATTACTAACATGATCTATGTACATCACATATGGATGTAGCCAGATTGTGGTTAATTACCCCCCCCCCCCCCCCCCCCCCCTCACACCCCTCCACCCCCACCCCCACACACCCAGAAATCCAAATTATTTGGACACTTGAACAGCTTTACAAAAGAGAAACAATTATTTAGCTGATAAATTCGTCTGGCATACATCCTGTGATCATTGGAGATCATTGTTTATAGTAATTATCAACTCAACACGTGTGTGTGGTAAAACAATAAACTGTGGCAGTTCATTTAAATATTAATGACAGTTTCCATGTGATGTTGGAAATGTCAATTGTGACTGGTACAGTGTACATTAATCATTGCCATTTAAATTCCTATAGTGACCTTTAAATTCCTAGGATAATTACCTGGATGAACTATATATAATCAACAATTAAAGTAATCTGAATTAAAAATAATGCGTAAGAGAAAAAAAAGGCTCCAGGGGGGATCGAACCCCCGACCTCCTGTTTACTAGACAGGCGCTCTACCACTGAGCTATGGAGCCAGTTGTTCAGTTCAAAACAGTACGGCCAATATAAACCCGATAAACGTTTGCTTATTCTCGGTTATTTCCGTAACATAAACGGAAATTGACGAGTTCGCAATGAACAATCGGAATTCTTCGCCAATTTCCGTGACGAGGATTCCGTCAAATTGGCGAAGAGTTCCGATCGCAATCTGAACTGCCTCAGAGTACGGAAATTGGCGAAGAGTTCCGATCGGATCGTGATTACGAGTATGCTGGTTCCTTGACCTTCCCTTAAAAGCTACTGGAGTCACGAAAATCATAGGAAACCAGGCTATCGTATATAATCGCCTTTCAATCGGAACTGCCTCGTCGGATTCCGTCACTCGGGACATTTACCGAGTACGGAAATTCGCGAAAAGTTCCGATCGAATCGCCATATTCGCTAATTTCCGTAACTAGTTTTACGGAAATCGACGACCCAGTAGATATCGTTTCTAATAATAGTTGGACAACAACGTGTTGAGCAAACGCGATTAGTTTATCACAGTTTCTTCCCTTGATCGATAGAGTATGGTCTCATTGAGTTGGTTAATTTAAACATCGAGATCAAGGTGTTTAAATTAACCAACGAGATGAAACCATACTCTATTTGTTTTGTAGCATGTCCATTTCAGCTCCGTGCCATATTGAACACCATTTTCCTGACAGGTGTTATTTTCAATTAAACGATTTAAACCTGTTCTATTACAAAGAGAGTTTTCAGTGGCCATGCTACAAATATAACTTATAGCATACTTTTTCGAGTATGCGATTTATACTGCTTATACCGAGAGTGCAGTATAAATCGCATACGAGAAAAATGTTTTGTACTAGAGCCATTTATCCTTATTAACAGGCGTAGGAACAGTGAAGGGGTGAGGTTCGGGGCAATATAGCTGACTGGGTGAGTTTAGCACACACACAGAGGTACGTCCCATACACATACACACACGTTTTTCAAATTATTAGATCTAGTGGATCCCACAAAAATGTGCCTGTGTTTGGAAATATACAGGGCATATGCCTACAATTAACGTAGATATTTTGTTGTTCATTAAATAAAATATGACTGGTAAAAATAATAGATGTAGATCCATATATAAACATATTGATTTTCCAACTTTCGTTTGGTGTGTATGTGACAATGTGTAGGTCCATATGTTATTATAATTATATTATTGGTTTTCATACTATACACATATGTTGTTGATTTAATCTTTCATATGTGTGTGTTAAATCAGGGCTTTATATGACCAATCAATTATTATCCCAGGTTAAATCAACATGTGTGTGTGTGTGTAGTTCTAAGGATTAAGTTCCTCCGCCTTTTAACCAATAGGACATCCCAGTGAATTAAGACTGGACATCCTAACAGTACTAGATCTATACTCAACAACAAGGCTTATCTACATAGTTGTATAGAGCCGCCCCAGATACAGGAAGAGGGAACCAGCTCTACTCTAGATAACAAACGCATATGATCTTATGGTTATTTAGCCCCGTGTGGTTCCAGGGGCCCCGTTTGGTTCTGGGGCAAATAATAGGGCCACTGCAGATCCCGTTGGACGGGTAGGCAGAGGGGTAGAACCCCCAGACCCCCCCCCCCCCCTACCCCCCACCCCAAATTCATGCTCATTTTATAATTTTTTGTTCATGCTCATTAAAGGTCTTAATCGTGACCCCTGCCTTGTTTCAGGTGCCATCTCGCTCAAATCACTAGAGTAGTGGCAGAAAGAAAATAGACGTGGCTCCAGCGTAAATGGAGTGCCTACAATAGAATTTGCAGCTCCAAAGTGACACCCCCCAGTTTTGCAGTTTTTTCCCCGCCAAATGTCAACTTGTACCTACTTTCATTTTTCAGTCATAATTTTAAAAAATAACTACACAAATATGTATTAAATGTTCCATTTTGAAGAAGACATATTTATGTTTGTATTCTCAAGTTATTTTATTTCAGTCATATTTTATCTAATCCATGACTTCACATTGATAACCATTAGTCACGGATTCCCTAGACTTTTGTTTTGACAAATCACAGTCTGTTTTTATTTAATAGACACGGACCTGCACACCGAGTTGAAAGGAAAATACAAAGCGATGATCATGCCTTCATTTGTATATTTATTACACTAGTGTGTAATGCTAGTTATAGCACGACTTTATAGCATTACAGTCAGTATATTATAAATACATAATTTATTTGTAAAACCTTAATTACATATACGCATTTAGCTTTAATAGTGCGTTTATGTAAATTCAATTCTGTATAATAATAATAATAATAATAATAATAATAATAAAAAAATAAAAATAATAATAATAATAATAATAAAATAAATAATAATAATAATAAAATATGTAAAGATTGTAACATATAAGAAATGATTACCAGCTCACAACTGAGAACCAGCCAGCTCTTTACAATATAGCTGGCGCCCTATCACAACTGAGAACCAGTCAGCTATTTACAACATGGCTGGCGCCCTATCACAACTGAGAACCAGTATGTTCTTTACAACATAGCTGGCGCCCTATCACAACTGAGAACCAGCCAGCTCTATACAACATAGATGGCGCCCTATCACAACTGAGAACCAGCCAGCTCTATACAACATAGATGGCGCCCTATCACAACTGAGAACCAGCCAGCTCTATACAACATAGCTGGCGCCCTATCACAACTGAGAACCAGCCAGTTCTATACAGCATATCTGGCGCCCTATCACAACAGAGGACCAGCCAGCTCTATACAACATAGCTGGCCCTATCACAACTGAGAACCAGCCAGCTCTATACAACATAGATGGCGCCCTATCACAACTGAGAACCAGCCAACTCTATACAACATAGCTGGCGCGCTATCACAACTGAGAACCAGCCAGCTCTATACAACGTGTGGCATTATAACAAGTAACAACATGACTAATGAACATTCAGATGACCGATAAATCCGATACGACTGAGAGATATAAAAAAAGAAGACGAATTAACACAACACAGACATAGTAACAAGCAGATAGGAAACTCATTTTCAACTGGGACAGTGAGGAGATACCAACTGATTCACGGTTCGTTCATTTCATAAGGTACCACACATTTAGTTCTCGTTCCATTTATGTTATTTTCCTTACTTAAAATGTTTTAGGAAACGTAAGTTTCACTGTGTAAATCCATTTTTTTTAAAGAGAAAAGCCAAAAATGATAATACTTTTTTTTAATATAAGGTGCTTTCTATAAAAAATAATTATTAAAATTCCATGATTCTCTTCATTATAAAGATGAATGTATTGTTTTCAAAATCAATGAATAAGAGAGGAGTTATAAAAAAACGTAAATGAACCACTCGGTAGTTTGGCTACTTCACTTGTTCAAATAGGAAGTTTCCTTTCTCAGTGTTTATTAATACGTCTGTGGTAACGACATTTTTTAATTACGTATAACAGCAACAAATGAGAAATAACAATCATGTATATACCAATGTAAAAGAAGCAAAAAAAGCAACAAAAAAAAATAAGTCGAATGATTATAAAGATTAATAAGCTAACACAATACTAAATATATTAGCAGAAGACTTATTCTGTCACTCGTCAAGTTTTATTGCATTCTAAGCCCCTAATCCGTTTACAAACTTTCAAATGTCCAAAATTAGAGTTCGTATTTCAACACTCATAGACAGTAAGGAGTAGTCGAGAAAAAAACAACATCTTGTATAAACTTCAAAAATATATCCGCATACCGACATTCCGAAGGTTTAAGTAATAGATAGAGTCTGGCCTCAGCGAAACACCGAGATTGGCGTAGCCCATCGAGGTGTTTAAATAACTAACGAGCTGAGACAGACTCTATCTATTTTGTAGCATGGAGTACCTAGTAACACTGTGACGTCATAGTTACCGTACTCTAAATTCCAATATCCGGTAGTTGTACAAAGTGAAACAAACTAATAACAAATTTAACCCATCAAAACCAATGGTATTAAACACATACAAAATTGAATACTTATAAAATATATGTTAACTATTGTAAAAATCAACATAACAAATACTAGAAAATAAATATTTAACTGAACATTTTCACAATCTCATTTTGAGATACTGACTTAGATGTCAACTTTGCATTCTGAGTGTGTTTTGCCATTCGTTTCCTGCCCTACGTCCCAAAACGCATGCGCATCCGACCGGAACTTCCTCTAATGATTTCAAATACTCATACCGCCCGGTTATCTGACTGCATTGTCGCCGAAGAACTGGAACAAACGATCCAATCGGTTTGCACGTGCCTCTATGACAATGGCGACACCTGCATACTGCTTTGGCTAGACGCTGTGGTATCCTATTTTCATTAAAATCAATCATGTAATCCCACGAGCATTGTGCGCGCTCAAATACCCCACTGCTGGCCGCGACTATTCCGCTGGTTTCCGGTAGGTCGCAGGAATCTACGCCTGGATTTCCACAGTTTCTATCCATTGTGTGATCTCGGATATATCGTTTGATATCAACGGAAGTGAACTCTTCCCGGAAACAGTTAATGGTTGCCAAGGAGAAGTTTCCATACTGAGATTCCATGTATAGTCCAAATAACGCGCTTGCTATTGCCAGTGGGTCCTCGACGCATGCGCGTTGTTGACCGTTTGCAGCAACCATGATGTGGCTGATCAGGTAGATAACCTGAAAATATTTATGAACGCATGTAGATAAAAATAAATGCTTACATGTCAAGAAGTTACTGCAGTATTATAAATAGCTTTGTTCCGGAATATGCGCGAGGTCACGTGATGTAGGTACAAACAATCTTTACTGTACTAATGTTCGGCACGGGCATCTCAAACAAGGAAATAAGGTTTTCGCAAAGGCTGTTTTCAATGGGACGATACTTAACGAAAAGGTAGAATGTGAGTTTTTCAATTTGTCTTCGTTATTTTTCAATATGTGTAAACATAGTATGTGTGCAATATAAATAATATGCAAAAAACAAAAAACGCTTTGAAATATTCTTATAATTAATAGTTACGTAAGGATTTACTACATGTACTGATACTATACGGTGTATTGTATTATTTTTTTGGTAGTAAAAAAACACACAAGAAAATATTTTTGTTTTTATTTAGCTTAACCAACCAAAACACATTACTATGTTACGATTCAATTGAAACGTGCAGAAATGATTTAACTATTACTTAGCCTGACTTGTACTACTTCCTGTCACAACATTCTCTTTGTTTTTCTCTAACATGGCGCAACATTTCTCAGAATTCGAGTGAGTAATAATGTGCAAGGTGTGGATCTGATGAAAACTTCTGATGATATGGAAGATATGGAAGATACTATAAATCCATTCTCATAGGCTCCAGTTGAAGGATTGTCACAAAATAAAACACAATGTAATGAAGTCCCATCAAGTGCTTCCACTGCCAGCGAGAATTAAAAAACGAACTATGAGTTTCTCAAAACACACACCGGCAACCATGAAAAAGGACACCATTTCAGAGATGTAATACTGAAGAAAAAGAGGCTATTGCCGATTTCTCCCACTTCCGGTTAGGTATAACTGTATTCCATGAAGTTTCAAACATGTATAATATGTACTATTCATAAACATTGATTATGATTTACATTTTTCTCTGAGGCTCCCCATGTGGTTGCCGAGGTAGAATACAACCACTTCAAATCCCGCTAGAGGCAGAGGGGAAGGAACCCCCTCCCCACCACCCCCAACCACCCCTTCATGTTCATTTTATCATTTTGTATCATGCTCATTCAAGGTCTTCATCATGACACCGCGTATGAAAACGTGGAAACGTGGCTCCATCGTAAATGGATGTCTACTATAGAATTTGCAGCAACTCTGCAGTTCTGCAGGTTAGGAGGTTCTAGGCTCATTCTCCGTATTTTATCTTGATATCAATGAAGGATGAGCCTGGCATGTTTATTCCTGTTAGGCGCCATATAACCTTTCATGAGTTGGTGCGCCGTAAAACCCAATTCAGTTTATATCAATTCACCGAGGTTTTAGTATGCTAACTCAACCGGATGTGCTGGCCTGGTTTAGTCGAAAGTAGTTTTCCATAAAGAGTACTTATTTTTATTTTTTATTTAAAAACATTTTCCTGTTATTTCTTAGATTCAATCTTTATTCTAAGCATTCGAGCTCTGGTATTGATATTTTGAATTGCAGCCCAACATGCTTTTAGCAGTTTTAATAATGCTTTTCAAAAGTGAAAGTAGAAAAGGTATGCAACTGTGACAGCTCAAAGCCAAGTTGACACTTGTGTCAGTGTTAGTATACAGCTGAAGAAATCTTTCCTAGGTATTATACCACTAATTATTTTCCCCATATACCCACCAATGTTAAAGTCTCGTCTCGCATATTAATGATTTGCTTCAAATTCAACTCAAGTATGGATAATGTAGCAGTGTAATGTTCATACAGAAAACTAATTTTCCACTTGAAAAATCACCAGAAAAGGTGGGGTCACAAGACATGTAAGAAAGTTCTTGTTTGTTTACTAAACAGGTCAAGGGTACAGCTGTTTTCATTGATTGACTGTTTTCATTGCTCACAAAGTGTAAGCATAGAGTCGAAATTTCGAAAATGTTCATCAGTGATCCAGTAAAACATATTAATACGCTTCTTATACATACAACCACAACATATAATAGAAATGGGAAGTTTTCCCCTACTTATAATGCCCGTTGTCATCAAAAAAGGAGGGATTACTTGTTATTATAGGAACTACATTCGACTACACCTCGGAGGCTTACATGTAAATAGTGGTGGTAAACCTCTTAGCGGATATTCAACCCGCCATTTCCTTGTTAATGGTTATAGCAGAATGTTTGATTTCGTGTTATAGAAGGCGCATACATATACACAAAGGCATATGCTTAGTTTTGTTCGTATTTGGATTGGTTTAAACATATTTTATTTTTTCAATGGTTTACAACATTTCATATATACATTGTACTATCTTATTAAAGGATTAGAACGAAAGCAAACTGCTTATATAATTCTTCTCCTATTTGTATTGATACCCATACGTCTTGCAGATCGCCTCCAGTCCATTTGAATAACATTGAAAATGGTGAAATGCATATGCTATGTAGTGTATTTAACGATTTAAACGTATACTTTATATATATTATAACATCATAATATGGTATTTGCACATAAGAAAAATCATATAAGCACCTCAGTAATAAATATATTTTGACGAGCTTACTGAATCGCTACTAAATGTGCACGCATAACGACATAATAATAATAATAATAATAATAATAATAATAACAATAGTAATAATAAATAAAAATAATAATAATAGTAATAATAATAATAAATTATAATTGAAATAAAAATATGAAATAAATAATAATAATAATAATAATAATAATAATAATAATAATTAATTATAATTGAAATAAAAATATGAAATAAATAATAATAATACTAATAATGTTTAAGAAAAATTAAAGTACAAACCTTTAGTACACGTTCGAGACAAACCTTGATGCAAACCATTATGTTTTAATGTTAATAAGAATACAATATAATTAGCGTAATATATCTTGGCTACTCACAGTACGTTCATGAAGGTGGTGTTTATATAGCCAATGTCCCGCCTACAACCAGCCTCCACGAAAGACTTCCCTGGGTTTCTCCAATCGAAGACCAATACATTGATTATTTGATATATCTAAAAATATATTTCCGTAGCATTTTATTTTCGAGGGCATCTGCATTGCTATTTGTCACTTCTGATCATAAATTAGTTGTAATCATTTATCATATGAACAAATATCAACCACCAGGCTATATAGTAAAGAGATATTAATAAACGCATCATTTGAAGCTGACACGATTTTGGCTCGGTTCATTGAAGCTTCTCTTGCCTCAGGGTGTAATGCGTAACTATCTAACAATTTGACTCCGATGTTCCAGATGTTGAAACTAGTTTTCCTCGTCTGACAAGCGTTATAACAGTTTTTAAAGGGACATACGTCAATCTTGAAGTAGTTAACACACATTAAAATGAGTCCCTCGATTTATTAATCAAGAATCAATTTGACTTCAAACCGGTAGATCAGTGATTTAAGAGCAGTAGTGATTGGGCACGTACTGAAATCTCACATAATCTCGTATGACACAAGGTAAAACTGTCAAATCTCGTGTTTCAGTTTCTCTTCTTATATTTAAGGCAGAAATAATATAATACAACACACAGAATATACTTCTCTTTAATTTGAGACAGACTCCTTCAGTGATTATGAACTATATAAAGTTTCAGATTTCAGCAAAACTACAACAACAACAGGAAGTAGCATAAAATCGACCATAGTCGGACTTTTTAAATAAAATGTTGACATTTTATAGCAAACATAGGAATATTCTGAAAATACCAGTACATGCTAAACATAATTGTCTTTAATTTCAAACCATTTGCAGACTGTTGCTTTAAGAAATGGCAATTTCTATACCATTATCAATGAAAGGGCGTACGTGAAATTTCGAGTGTTTTCTATCTGAAAGCATATGTTGCACATCTCTGGTCTATTACGTCTCTGGGTAGATCTAGCACAATTTGGGGCTAATTGTTTCTTCGTTATTCTACTATTTAACTATATTACTGGTGCAATATAATCAACAATTTGATATATGCAAAAACGATTTGGGGGTGAAGAGAGATTTGTTTTATAAATAACAGTAAATCACTGTTAAACATAATAAACTTGCATGAGAAAATGGTGTTATTTAATGATGAGACCCGTATGAAGTCAACATATTAAATGCAATTCCTTAATTGTGATATTTTTGGTTTTATTTTTGTTCTAAAGACAGTGAAGACATATTAAAATGTGTACTTAGTACAGCTAAGTTGTTAACTGTTACAACAGTATTGTATAATACCCAAGATAATATTCAAAATAACAATGGTATATACAAAGAAAACAGCTTTGATCGGGCCTCAGTTGATATACCAGTTTGTGTTGGCAAATAGGCCCTTAAAATTGCTATAAATCTTAACCATTACAGATAGATTGACACAGCCTTATGCAACAGTATATGTCGTCTGATTCGTTTATTAAGATGTACAACAAGCACAACATCAATAACAACAACAACAACAACAGCAGCAGCAGCAGAAGCAGCAGCACTTTACTCATGCTTAAATATAACCCATTACATAAATACACATATACCCAGTCCAGACTCTGTTGTACCTATATCTTTAGGATGTCCACTCCTATTAGTAAAAAGCTGTAGGGACTATAACCCTTTGAACTACACACACACACATACATATAGACCAAAAATTGCCCAACAAGTCCTTACGGAAATGAAATGTTATACCACAATAACGTGAACCCATTTTAGAACTTTTGCAAATGAGTATTGAAAACTCTTAATGCAAAGCACGAGAGTTTATATATAAAACAACATGCAAAGCACGAGAGCTTGTGCAATAAAAAAGATACGTGCATTGCACGAGAGTTTGAAAAAAAAGCCGCTAAATGCAGTAAACAATAGTTTGTATTAAGCTGCATCCGATGCACGAAGTCTTCAATATTACATATTTGTCTGTGATTTCTATAGGAAATACTGGGAATAGAAAAGCCATATCTACTCATTTGCTCTACTGGGAAATATCCCAGTACGGAACATTGTTCAGCTTTTTCAGTCAGTAGAGACACTGCCCCGATATAAGAACTCGTGCTCCACTCGTTCTTATATCGGGGCCATTTCTCTACCTCGGGATATATTTCCCGCATCTCAAAAACACTGGTTATTGAACTCTATTCATCAACCCGAGAATGTAATGTCGACCGAGGCGATATCATTTCGAGGATTGATAATATCCACTGGCATCCTCAAGATGATGTGATATTTATTTTATTATACCACAGACATGTTGTTATTAGGTCTGTGATTATACCGAAAAAATACTCCTATAGGAAATCCATTACTAAGACAGGTCTTTTTAGACATATTTATCATAGTCGAAACATATGATAATAACAAAACAACTTCATTTTAAACAAAAAAACAATGAAGAAAACATTGTTGTTGTTCTATTTTTAGAACTGAGCTTTTCAAAAAGTTAGCGGGATGATATTTTGCGCTATCACCCGCTATGCCGCGTTGAGGGTGACATCGCGAAATATCAACCCGGCAGGGTATGTGTTTTTACATGGAGTGTTAACAGTGAGGTATAATAATAAAAACGGCGTATGCGCAGCTTGGTGCGCGTTGGTGCGGTTTGTGTACGTTTTCTGCGACGTCGTTCACCATAACTTCTATTTAAGGATTTCAATAAACTACCGCTCATTTTCTTAGTTAAGTTATTTCCAATCAAATGATATAACTTTCATAGCAACTTTTTAAAGAAAAAAAAATCAGCCAAACCGAAATGTATTCTGAAAATGAATCTTATTTTGGCGCGAAGGAATTTTGGTAGAATTATATATATACCACATTCAAGAGTGGGTGGCAGTAAGATTGTTCACCCTGCGGATTTGATTATCGTCCGTTTCAATAAAAAAAACACTCAATTTCTTAGTTTAGCTATGTTTAAGTTAACAATATAACCTTAATACCAACTTTCTGAAAATAATTATTTTTGGAAAGAATATTATCTGGCAAACTGACATCTTTACTGTACTATTCTCGACAGTACTACAGATGACGACCATTCGTAAAATACATGGCCTATTTTTAAAAACTATAGCCCATTTGCTTAGTTCCCAAGTTAAATATGTGATGTTAACAGTTATTTTCTTTACATTGAAAAAATGGTTATGGAAGTGAAACGTCTATATTTCACAATGTGAAAAAGTTTTATTTCAAAGCTAAAACTTCGTATGCCATTGCTTATCGTAACTAACATTGCTTATCGTAACTAACTTTGCTTATCGTAACTAATGTATATTTAGTATTAAGTGTCATGGTCACTGTATTGCAACTGTCTAAACAACTGAGCTACGGGAAAAATACAATTAACACCTCTAAAAGACACACAGTGCGTAGGTCCAAAATACAAGTATAATAAACTACTGATCAGATTTGAAATGCTGGAGGCGATCTGGAAGAATAATGGGTGCCAATACAAATACGAGTACAACCACCAACAATGTTTCTGTTTGTTTGTTTGTTTGTTTGAATGCTGTTTTACGTCATTTTTAGCACATGTTTGGCCATATATATCGTTTTTATGTGGTAGAGGCAGGCCATTTTCATGTACTGTACATACACAGTGGTGTATACCTCCCGCCTTCGAACCCGCAGTGGTGTGTTTCAGTTGCATATTCAATGCACATACTGGTATGAACGGTACTAGATTCCATTAAATAATTTATTGTTAATGAAAGAGTTTCGTCGGGAAATTTATACGACTCGGCTAGTTTTTGCTGCAAACATCATTACTATTGTTTCATATCAGTATGAACCTTATATGAATTAATATTGATGATTAAATAACAAAAATAGACACAGTCGTCGTATTTTCCAGTCCAAGTATTTTTTATAAATAATAATACAGCCGAACTTAATATGTGGCTTATACAATGCATGTTACAGGACTACCGTTCCGATGATCTACCGACTGAGGTAACCGGCCGGACAATTCAACATCAATCTACCTGCTAGTTATCTGTGAACCGTGATACACATTACATGCTTTCTCTTGTACTTATATTGACACTATTTACTCTTCCATATCGCCCTCAGTCCATTTAATGACTCATCAGCTTAATATATTAGTTTTTTTTAGAACAACTCTAGAGTGAATATTTCAAAAGTTACACATTTTTCAAAAGTATCACTAGTCAGCCATTGACCCAATTTCCAGAGAAATAACTCATAGAGAAAACATTATTGGCACATTGTTTTTAACTGACATTTTGTCCTTTTCTCCAGTTTTTGTTTGCATGCCAACATGAGAAATTGAGAATGCAGCCAGTGACGGAAACTGGTACGACGGAAGTGGCTCACTCGACATTAACTCTGACAAAATGTCAAATAAAAGTTAAAAATAAAATGGGGGTGGGGGTGGGCGGATTGGGGGTTACATCACACTCTTGATAGACTAATCTAAAATTTAAAAACAAATCAGCTCGTTACAAATGCCATATCAATCAAAATATAAGTGCTTACACCGTGATATAAGTGTTTACACCGTGATATAAGTGTTTACACCGTGTGATTCGTGTCTAAAATTTTAATTCACCATATATTTCCCATGAAATCGGGAGTAAAATGCTTAATTAGTCCTAGTGCATTAGATAAGCACATGGTACTGAACAGAATGAATGCCAGTGTAAGTAGCAAGTTTAAGCGAATTCCGATTATGTTTTGGCCTTCGAGAACCCTATACCACAAACGAAAGACCGATGTAAATATATGAAATAAAAACTAAACATAGCGATATATAATAATCATAATTTATTTTGTATTGTCACTGGAACAACCCTGGTAACTAAGATACATTAAAAACACTAACGAATTTAGTTACATACACTGTTAAGTTTTTTAATACATAAATGTGGTATGTTTATAATGTTAATCTTCCGTTACTCGGACGCATGTGCAACCGGAAGCTATTTCCTGGAACCCAGCTTTATATTCGTAGTACCCACTGTCACTGCATGTCCGTCTGATTACTAAATGTGGCGTCATTACCGGTACACAAGAACCCGAAAATGTCCAGCATGCAGTTGGGTCTTCAGGACATTTCCGTCTGATCCTCTCAATACACTGTTCACAATTACATTTCACCTCACCTATAGACGCTGGTATACGATCCGAGTCAAAGTTCAAGGTTACATGCCATGGACATGTCGATAGCCGATTGGAGGTCACCGAATTTGAAGAATTTGATATGGAGTTTAAATCGTCCAGAGCACATCTTGTGTTGTAGTCGGTCTGTCCTGTTAACGACGTTAACAATTCATCATTTCCTGTATGTTTGAGGAGACGAGACTGCCTGGACGTGAATGCAAAGTGGGCCTCAATAAAGCCTGGACCGGCGTATAACTCTTGCAAGGCTTCAACTATGTTGTCCATGTAGTCACTTGGTTCTGTGCATACAACACGCCCTTTAGATTTAAGGACCATGCACTGGATGGTGTTGATGGTTAAAGCAAGTGCAACCTAAAACGAAAAAAAGAAAGATAAGAAACACGCGCAAACATATGCGAGGAGTTGTTGCCCTTGCCTCATTTGACATAAATCAAAACTACGATAAACCATGACATCAAACATTATGTGAGAACATCAGAAACAGAAGAAAATTACATACATAACTGATGCAACACAATCGACACCATGTAAACTTGAGAAAAACATGCGTAAACCTAAAATGTTTCATAACAATGTTCAAAAAACAGTTTATAGATAGAAGAGTAAAAAACAAATGCTCTTTTTATTTTATGCCTTATAATCAAGGTATATGCCGAAAAAGATATGTTTTATTTAACATCATCGACTCACTATGGTAAAAAAAAAAAATTTTAATTCGCCTTTACTTCTAAATACTTAGCCGATTTCATTTACCCATCATACGACTCGTTGTCTTAGTTATTTCTAATACAATTATATAACGTGTATACACATTTTCTGAAGAAAAGAAAATGGTTTGAAAAAAGGCAAACAGATATTTCCATTGTAAATGACAATAACTCTTAAAATACTTGACCAATTTCAGAAACTATAGCTCATTTTCTTTATTAGACCATTTGCAAGCAAATTAAATAAATTAAACTGCTATTTTCTAAAATCATAATAATAATAATAATAATAATAATAATGTTGTTGTTATTGATAAAAGTAGTGAAAGAATAATATTAATTATTAACAAATACTAGCTTAATGTTTGACACCATATTAACTTATTTTCAAAATAAATAAATAAAATAAAAATTACCAATTGCATTAATTTCATCTTATTTCGCATCTCTGTACGTAAACACATGCTGCCAACTTGCATAGTAAGTTTAAATGTAAAAAAAAATCTTAACATATATATAGTACTAATTGTGACAGGAAATGCGATGAGTAGAAGAGATTGCAGTAAAAAGGTCATATGAAAATAAAAGTGTCTTAAACTTCCTATTAATTTCTATTGTCATTTGCTACCAATAAAATCGTGAAATTAAATTGTCAGAACATTTGGATAATCATTTCTTTTGTGCATTTGTACTTGCCAACTACGACAATGGAAAAAAATTACATTGAAAATTCTTCCCCTATGGCTTCGTTTATCTGATAATTATCTTATTATTGTTGAAAGGTTTAGAATTCAATAACCTGATGTGGGCGCAAAAATTAAAAAAAAGCACCTTGAAGGAGTGACCTATAAATGGTAAATATCTTTAACAATAATAACCCAACACAACCAATTAACTCCAGATGTTTCAGAAGTATTCACGTATTTCAATGAATGTTCGGATTCGACTGTTGACTGACAGTTATTACAACTTGTTATTTCCGACTTGTCTGGTACATTTCCGGTTTGTCGGGTACATTTCCGGTTTGTCGGGTACATTTCCGGTATGTCTGGGACATGTTGGATCTACATGGTATGAGAGACACATTTCCGGGATTTGAAGAAAGAGAATTTGCATATTCCTAAATAATGTATGGCCATACCCTGACGAAAGTATATTGAAATTGCTGGTGTTATCTAAACATTAGCAACATTTTTTTCTCTATCACTTTCAACGCAAAGACGATACAAACAAACAAATAAATATGTAAAAATAATAAATGAATGAATAAATGAATGAATTCGAAGTCATTGTGCGTTTGAATGTTGTTTAACGGTTCTTCAAAACAGTATAGGTTATTTAGAGCCGCTCCAGAGAGAGGAATGATGCATAGGAATCTGGGAACATGCCATTCTCTTACTAACGAATTGAATTGAATGTTGTTTAACGGCTCATCAACACAGTATAGGTTATTTAGAGCCGCTCCAGAGAGAGGGGAATGATACATAGGAATCCGGGAACCTGCCCTACTCTTATTATCGAATATATTCCTATGGTTATTTAACGTGCTCGGAGGATAGATCGATACACGGGACCGCCCGGTTTACGTCCCCATTCGACGGACGAGGATAAAGGAAAGTGTCTTTCCCAAGAACACACCAACGGAACTCAGTGGCACCACGGCGGATTGAACCCGGGGCCTCCGGTTACAAATCTGCCGCGCTACCGACTGCGCCACGCCAGCCCTCCTCTTACTAACGAACAGAGTTCTATGGTTGTTAGACCCTAAGTTTAGCGTTATAAGGTGGTATATTTAATATTCATTAATCGGATTTTTTTTGAAGTTTGTCGTTTTTATATTTAAACTAAAAGTGCATTGTTAAGCGATTCAAGCTCATTTTATTCACATATAGATGATCATCTATGTTGTATACTTGTACTGCATTTTAATCTGCCTTGTTTATTAGGGAATATAACCTGGCGGAGATTTCTTTATGTATACTGTCCCGTTTTGTTGGGATGGCAGTAGGTTAAGAATGAGGTTTGGTGCACCTCAGGACGTGGTTTAAAACCTCAGCATCTTTTATGCCACTGACCGATCCAAAGCTATAGCACTATTGTCACCCCGTTTGTGTTTGTGACGTCACATGCATTGCTTCTTATTAACATTGTAATTGTCGTTTTAATGCGTGTTTTTGGTTGACTGTTGTCCTGTGAAAGCTACATTTCTTGTTTGACCTTTAACCCTACTTATATTATAAGAGGTCACCCGACAGTAATCAGCCACCTATCAAATTAATTACATATATAGAGGATAATATATTACCCCAGGCTTGAGAAACAGTAATGTGCTATAGCGGCTAACACAATACTTAAGAAATAAAATATTTCCAAGGGTTTATATTGTCTCTGATCAATACCTGGTTACGGGACTTGAAGTACATCGATACCAAGAGCCCCAGGCCCAAACACCAGGTTTTGATCTCAAACACATTTTGTCGAGAGATTGTACAAATTCTCACAACTTACATTTTATGCCTATCTCTCAACATCAAACGAGAAGAATATACATCTTTATTCTAGTTAAATGTGTTGTTGGAACGTAGAGTCGCTTAAAATAAAGCATTTTATTGCGTTGTTGTTTTGCATCTGACGTGAAAAATGACGTCTCAACGGTTAACGTGTTTTCTGGCGTTTAAAATGGTGTTTTAACGGTTGGCGTACATGACGTTAGAGGTTTATATAGCTTTTTTCAGACCACCCCAATAACCAATCAACATTAAATATTTTAATAAACCATGTTAGATATATATTTTATAGTCTTTAACAAATAATGAACTATACTTGATTTCAGTGTATCAACAAATGACTTCCTTATCTGAACAGATACTTCGGTTCATAAGTATGAGAACTAGTGAAAATCATACCAGTTTTGAAAACGTATGCATCTTAGACAGTTATTTGAGGAAAAATTGAACGTAAACAACTATAGAAAATGTTCTTAAGCAGTATGTTGCACTATACACTGACGCCGTCATATTGTGTTTTCTTCATGACTAATACATCGACATGTATAAGATTACCTCTTTATCAAGTCGAAAAGTGCATATTTACATGTTAAATATATAATATATATATATAGGGCAAAGTCCATTTTATTGCAAACACGATTTTTGTTAACTATGAACAACCCAATGAGATGTTATCCCAGAACAACACAACTTTATTGTGTTGCCATACGATTACACTATGACTCTCAATGTAGTATCGACACACTCTCAATGTAGTATCGACACACTCTCAATATTTAGTATCGACACACTCTTAATGTAGTATCGACACACTCTCAATGTAGTATCGACACACTCTCACTGTAGTATCTATACACTCTGAATGTAGTATCGACACAATCCACAGTTAATTGCTAAATACAGCCTGCTGAAAAAGTATGTCAAACCACGAAGCGAAGCGTAACTAATACGCGTAATGGTAATATGACACTATAACCGTCGGTAGATTAATAAAAGTGAACGAGATCAAATAACTTGTGTCAGGCTTAAATATCATTTTAAATCCAAATCCAGTATAAAAATGTAATTCCCTACTTTATATCGAGATTGTTGTCAGTTACACTAAGGCGAATACAACTGTTAATATGAGTTTATCCAATGTTTAATATACGTTAACAAATCTGTATTTATTTAATATAATTACGTTTGAATGTATTGTATGTATATTATATAATATATATAGAGCACATTTGTTTGTTTTGAGAGAATATAGGATTTATTTTCATCGAGTAGTGAGAAAACTTATATTTTCACGAGTGCTTTAGCACGAGTGAAAATAGTTGAGCTTTCTCACTTCGAGATGAAAATAAATCCTATATTCACGACAAACCACCAAATATTCTATTTATTATATACTTGCAACCTGGAAATTTATGCAGAGAAAAAATATATTGCGGCAAAACAGTCAACAACGTAAACAGCGTCAACAGTTGCATGACGTCATTTTGAGTGAAAATATATCTGTGAAATATGAACAATGAAAATATAAGGTTTTATTTTAATCATAAAATCCAATATTTCACTGGAAAGTATATAATAAATGTGTGTATTACGAATAACTATAAAGGTTACGTGAATAAAGAATAGGTTCGGTTATGTTCTATACTAGGCAGTTCTTTTTATGTAAAGTATATGCATGTTATAGTACATTTTAAAATATTGAGAATTTGTGTTTCGATATTGACCTGTTCATTTATTATATGACGAGCTCATACAGACGTGTGTGGCTAATATAAGTGTCATGTTACTTTCAATGTAAATGGAAACGTCAATATTCGCTCAATATTACTGTATGCGTATGTAAAACCATAGCTGTCTGCTAATAATATTTTTCAATTCGTTATGTAGATAAGTTACTTCGTTGTGTAGATGAGTCAATTCGCTATGTAGATAAGTTAATTCGTTATGTAGATAAGTTACTTCGTTATGTAGATAAGTCAATTCGTTATGTAGATAAGTTAATTCGCTCTGTATATAAGTCCATTCGGTATGTAGATAAGTTACTTTGTTATGTAGATACATTTAATTCGTTATGTAGATAAGTCAATTCGTTATGTAGATAAGTTACTTCGTTATGTAGATAAGTCAATTCGTTCTGTAGATAAGTCAATTCGTTATGTAGATAAGTTAATTCGTTATGTACAATTGTTAATTCGTTATGTAGATACGACACTTCGTTATGTAGTCCAGTCAATTCGTTATGTACAATTGTTAATTTGTTATGTAGATAAGTTACTTCGTTGTTAAGTAGATTATTTTATCGGGGTAAATCGAACGCTAACACCGTTTAGCTAACATGGAGGCGATTGATTCTGTCCGCAGTTGGGTTGAGTTGCTTAGCGGCACATTTTAAAAGAGAGAAAAATACTGTAGAGGAGAGGAAGCAAGAAAACTCTCGGATAAGGACCCCGAATCGCTCGGTGTTGGACACCTTCAGTTTCTCTCTAAGCCTCACTCTGTCTCAATGGTGGTGTTTACACCGAGCGATTCGAGGTCCTTGTCCGAGAGTTTTCTTGCTTCCTCTACAGTAATCTTTTCTCTTTTAAAATATGCCGCTAAGCAACTTAACCCAACTGCGGACAGAATTGCCTCCATTATAGCTAAACGGTGTTAGCGTTCGATTTAACGAAGTAACTTATCTACATAACGAATGACTTATCTACAGAACGAATTAACAATTGTACATAACGAATTGACTTATCTACATAACGAACTGACTTATCTACATAACGAAGTAACTTATCTACATAACGAATTAACTTATCTACATAACGAATTGAAACATACTATTAGCAGGCAGCTATGGCTTTCCATATATGCGCATTACAAACTACGTTTATTTTCAATGTATCGGTCTATCCTCCGAGCACGTTAAAGAACCATAGAAATCTATTCGATAATAAGAGTAGGGCAGGTTCCCGGATTCCTATGTATCCTTCCCCTCTCTCTGGGGCGGCTCTAAATAACCTATACTGTGTTGATGAGCCGTTAAACAACATTCAATTCAATGTAAACGGAAGCGTCAATATTCGCTTAGTATTATTGCATGTGCATTACCAGCTCTGTTTACTTCCAATGTGACAGAAAACGTCAATGGGCGGGACATGAAACGTCAATATTCGCCCATATTGACGTGTCATACGATTCACTGTAGTGGAACTACTATTTTGCATACTCGTTAGGGATCGGTGCAATTCGCAGTTCATGTCACAGGAAGTTTGTCTCGTTCTTTCTAAAGTCACGTGATATTAATAACGCGGAAGAACTCGGGCATATATCCCAATATAAATCTAATAACCTATAAATAACCGACGTGTTGTAAGCCATATTGGGTGTGTAATGTACTTGGAACTGCCCGTTTGAATACTCGTTCTGGATTGGTGCATTGCACACTTACATGACGTCATAGGAAGTATGTCATATGATAGTTTTAGTTTCATTGTTAAAAAATTCCCACGATCTTACGACGATATGTTTGTTTCAAATAACATATTTTTGTTTTGTTCTAGTTACTAGTAGACATTATTAAAACATATTTGCAATATAAAGGTTATTATATTTGTTGAGGGACATATGCATTTATATTACATATTTGTCTGTAATTTGTATAGGAAATACTGGGAATAGTAAAGCTATATCTACTCGTTTGCTCTACTGGGAAATATCTCCCAATCTACAGGTAAATATCTCCCAGTGGGCGATTTTCCCAGTAGGGATCATTGCTCAGCATTTTTCGTCAGTGGCGGGAACGCCAAATGACGTTCCGATTCATTTACGGACGTCGTCGTCAGATTCCGCCACTAGGGAATAACGATTACGGAAATTAACGAAGAGTTCCGTTTCCACTTGTTTTGTTTGTATGACGTAACGTCGTCTTGGCGTTCTCTTGCAAACTGGTGTAAAAAGGCGTGAATCATTAGAAATATTATTCTAACACGACCTGCGCAGTCTTTCATATACACAAAGAAGAGAGACAGCTGTATGTTATTCTACGATAAAATACAGCTGTTCCATTAATTCCCCGCGTATATTTCATCCGTTGAAGCGCCACGTTACATGACGTCACTTGGTAAATATACGTCACGAAGACAAACTCAACGGTAATGTTAATGAAATGTTAATTACAACAAACTTGACCTGCTGCCAAACTTTGCACCCACCCGATTTAGTGTTTGCCCCTACTTTTTCCTCCAATCAGACGGTGGGGAATTTTAAAAAAATGGCGAACTTATTCATGTAAATTTCTAACGATCACCAATTTTAACCATTTAATCATTAAGTAATCGCTTTCTTAATGGCACGCGCTTGTTTGGACAGTAGGAGGCGACTTTGTGGAAGCGCGAACGTGTTAAGAGGCGTGGTTTCGTAGAAGCGCGGGGAAATGTAGGGCAAACTCTAAGTCAGTTAGAGGCTAAGAAGTGAAATTTTATCAATTAAGAGACCCCGGTCAGTCGCTGCGCTCCTTCTCTTAGGGTTTCTTAATTGTTACAATTTCACTTCAAAGCCTCTAACTAATACATAAACCCATCATATGCATCAGTACATATAACATTAATAAGCATCTTGAACAAGATGAGAACGTTTGACGTCATACAGCGCAAGCTATATGTTCTATATATTGTTCTAAAGCGCTCGTGATTTAATTACTACGCATCCGAACTCCTAACTGTATTTTATTCACCGATAAAACACAGGTACGTATTTATTATTTTTTAAATAAAATATCATTTTAAATTATGTAATATAAAGTTTAATAACCAGTGTTTTTGAGATACTGAAAACATCTACCTCGGGAGATATTTCTGAAAATATCTACCTCGGGAGATATTTCTCATATCTCAGAAACACTGGCTATTAAACTCTATGTTCTTCCGCGGATAAATATTGCGCTCCTAAAGTCGAGAAAAACTCATGCATATTTCCCAATTCAAATCCAGTTACCTCTAAGTATATACTATACACGTCAAAGTTGCACGTAATCACCCGATGTCCTCATACGTTAATTGAAACTTTCCCTCTTCCAACTCAAAACAATTTCAACATTTCCGCACTATTCACTATTCCTGATCAGGTCGGATACCATTATTGATTTGGGGCTTCTGATTGGTTGAAAACCGTATAGGGTCGATTAGGACATATAGTCAGAATTGAAGGTAGATTCTTATTGGAATTAAATTACCCAAATCATAACAAATGGTAGTTCTGTAATATTTGTCAACGTATGTTTTTTTTTTTTTTTTTTTTTTGTGTTTTATAAGCTAAAAGTTACGGCTAATGTACCTTTAAACCACATGCATACATACATTCATATACAGTATACAATTACTATTAATGATTTGTTACATGTGTTATGACGGGGATTTTACCATTTGTTTTGTCTGCATAATGCTGCTAAATAACAAACTATACATATCGTTCGATGACAGTGACAGTATACGTCACGGGAGATTGTTGTTAATCATCGGTGTAGATTATTATGTGATCCGATCACTTTAATTACCGATGTGGTTATATATTCCGAACCACATCATGATGACGGAAGTAACGACGCCCTTCCACAGTTCAGGCAATAGGGAAACAATATGCTTAAAAATACAGTTGTTATGAATCATATTATATTATTAATAAACGGATTCCCTGTAGGATACCGTTCCACTACATTACCTCTGTGACAAAACGAAGAGAAGCGTAGAGAATCGCAAACCATTTGCTTGAATGGTGTTTTACGTCATTTTAGGCACATGTTAAGTCATATAATATGTGAGGGTCGGTTTGTTTTGTGGTAAAGCAGCAGACCACACAATAGAGAAGCGTATGGAATCCCAAACCATTTATTTGAATTGTGTTTTACGTCATTTTTAGCACATGTTAGACCATACATGAGTGTCGTTTGTTTGTGGTATAGACAGACCACACCATTTTTCCTGGTTAGATCATTACTGTATAACTCCCGCCCTGCGAAAGAATCGATACTTTCTCACCTTTACAAGTCCTCCCAGTGGGATTCGAGCCCGCTACGGTGAAAGGTGAGAACGTTTTAGACGCAGCATCTACATTAGCCCTTTCACGGGCATCAGTTTAGAATCTAACGATGTGCAATGCTGCAATGTCATTCATCTGGATTGAGTGCTGCTATATACTCGGATTCAGGATGTTTCGGTATAGGTGGCCGATATTCAGTTATAACAACTCTGCGACCTCCACATATATAACACTATTTTAATATCATTTCGTTTTGATTTTTTGTTTGTTTTTCAATCGCAGGATGGTTTTGGAACCGGATCTCTAAATCCGCTAATGAATATCTTGAATAAATCTAAGAAAGAATTTGTCACGCACATTGATCATTATGCATTTAATACTACACTCAGTACATTTAAAAACGCAACACTTGGTATGTTTTGTATTTCTACAGATGGAACTGAAGTATTCGTGCACAATTGTAATTGAAAGCAGATAAAATCGAATGCAACTGTTTGTCGCCATACGTTAAACGTTGGGACAAAGAGACTTGTGCACTAACATAAAGTACATTCTTGATTTGAACAAACAACAGGCGATATAAAAATAATCGAAAATCATCAATGTTGCGTTTCCAAATGTACTGAGTGTATTATTATTTGAAAACAATAAAGACGAAGACGACAGCTATACAAATGACGGAGATGATGATGCTAATATCGCAATACTAGTATCTTCCAACGAAACTTGATTCAACAGCACTCTTCCCACACCGCACCCCACACCCACAACCCATCCCCTATTTTAGGCAGCTTGTGATATCAAAAAGAGATGTTTCTTTGCTTTTAGACACACCTTCGGTTTACAAGAAAGATGCTGCTGAAAACCCCATGTACAAAAGCATTTGTTAGAAGCACCACACTTCAAAATAGGTAGAACATGCCTTTCGAATTTTGCATAGGGTTCACATAAACATGAGCGACACAAAACAAAAACACATGCAACCGGTACAAGGGGGCGTAAGCGGTGTTGCATCTTATATTACCTCCCATGAACAAACTCAGTAAAACCTAGTCTGCTACTTTTCTCTCTTGATTGCGTTGTTTGCTTCTAAGGGATTCCTTTTCAGTATTTACTAGTAAAGGTATGTACTGTATTGTTTCAAGTTACAGGTCTTGGCTATTCTGAAGAGTTTAAACCAACAACAAGGTCTGCAGCCCTTGCGAATAATTATCAAGTACGCTTATGGGAAAGCAATAAAGTGTGAGAACCTATGTATATATTGCTGGTGATGACGTTGTGTTTGATGATGCTGGTGGAGACGATGATGAAAATGAGGACAACTAAAACGAACGAGGCGGACAAGTCACTTTGAAGTAGGAAGACGAGGAGGATGTTTGAAAATGCAGAAGGCTTCTTTTCTGTAATATATTTGCCTGTTTTTGATACTGCAATCGAATCTTCTGTTCAAAGTGATATATGACAACCTGATCGACATCACATAAATATGATTTAAAGCATCTGAGAAGTATACTAAATACGATGTTACATTATTCTGTACTGTGACACTTTTCGCGGACTTAAACGGTTCTGAGTATTGCTTAATCACCCTTAGGATATGATGTCTGCTTTTTAATTTAGTATTTTGACTGTTATCTGTGATACGCAGGCTTCATAACCTCTGCTCCCAGCTAAATTCCATTTTGTTTATTTCGCCCATTGCTTTCTCGTTTAGGGCAACACGTTTTGTTAGAAACTGGGACCATACGCCGCTGGCCATGGAATGGTGTGAAAAAAACGCATTGCAGGTTCCATGTTCACCGTCATATGCATACCATCTTCGGGATGGCTCACATTTATGTACTAATGCCATTTTAAATACTGAGTTTTGCTCAATCCGGGGCTAGAGGACTTGAGCTGAGCAAACAATTTTCACTACCGTTCATGAACAGTCTCAATCAAACCGAGACTGCAATACATTTTGTATTTATCGTGTTCGACGATTTCCAAATTTCTCCTTGCATACTTTTTTATATATCACAGTAGCGTTGCCTGTGCAGTGTGGCGGCGATAAAACGTCTCCCCGTGCTTGCAATCAGAACTGTTATCCATTCCGATCTTTGGAGATCGCTGGGCCCGATATTTAGATTATACCCCTAAGCCTCATTAAGGAACGACGTTTAGCTCAAATGTACAACCCGCCCCCTTCCAACCTGAAAAGTTAAAGTTACTCGCACACATACGCATTTCACTCCGCCTATGAAAAGAATCACCTCCGATTACCCACCCCCACATTACCTCCACAGTACCCTACCCAACACCACCACCACCACCACAGTACCGACCCCACACCACCACCACATTACCTCCACAGTACACACCCCCACACCACCACCACCACCACAGTACCCACCCCACACCATCACCACTACCACAGTACCCACCCCACACCACCACCACATTACCTCCACAGTACCCACCCCCACACCACCACCACAGTGTTTTATTAACCTCTCTCTGTATGTTTAATCAAAGGAATTCTACACCCCTCTGGAAACAAGTACCTCAACCAAAAGTTGTTTTCCTTCTTTACCCAATCACTTCCTGTCCTTATTTTATCAAGTAGCTCTCAGCCCTCCCATCCGACATCCGGCCGAAAATAGTTTCCTTCCCACCTCCCTTTCCTAGCTTTTTTTACCCCCAAAGCAAAGCCACTTCTTATGAGAATACCCAGCCCCTTTTTAAAATAGCAACAACACATGTTGAAGTGCCCCCTCCCCACCCCCTAGAAAAACTAATACTCCTTACCTCCTCACCTATTTATACATTTTGTTTATCCAGTACCCCTCTGCTCTCTAAAGTACTATTGTCTTTACTTCCCCCTTTTTACGAAAGTAAAGCTACTTTTGACAAAAATAAAACACTTATCAGTTATCAAGAGTCACAACCAATCCTCTACCTCAAGTGCTACACCTCTCGAATATCGAGTACTTTCCTGGGATACCACATCCCACCATCCTTGAAAACTGTACTATCCTCACCTCTTTTACTAAGGGTAGCTTACTTTTGACAAAAGATCCCGCCTAATCTGAGAAAAGTCACTAAACCATACCCAACAATTTTATACTATCCCCGCACCAAAAAAACATAACCATCCCATTTACTCCCTTTTCCCTAATGTTGGCTACTTTTGACAAAACCCTTATCAAAAACCCGCTTACCCCACCATCAGATATATACCTGTGATTCATACAACCAGTCGTGGGTTTCTTTTACCTAAAGCAGGCAACTTTTGAAGAAGAGTGTCCCACTATAAAATCATTGAATGTTGTTACATGGCTCGTCAATGCATTGTTTAAATTATTTCAAGTATGTATACAACTAATGTCAAACGGGAAATCTAGCATACACAGACACAGTCAACCATAAAATCACTGTGGGATGTAAAGCCACCCGAGAGAAATGAGAAGACTACTGGGAAATTAGAGCAACCATGCCCTACTGTCACCGATAACATTCCGATGGTTCTTTAACGTGCCCCGAGGATAGACACTGGACCATCTGGTGTCTTGAAGGAATTAAATAGAATGTTGCTTAACGGCTCATCAACACAGTATAGGTTATTTAGAACCGCCCCAGAGAGAGGGGAAGGATTCATAGGAATCCGGGAACCTGCCCTACTCTTATTATCGAATAGATTCCTATGGTTCTTTAACGTGCTCGGAGGATAGACCGATACACGGGACCGCCCGGTTTACGTCCCCATCCGACGGACGAGGCTAAGGAAAAGTGTCTTGCCCAAGAACACACCGACGGAACTCAGTGGCACCACGGAGAATTGAACCCGGGGCCTCCGGTTACAAATCCGCCGCGCTACCGACTGCGCCACGCCAGCCCTGTGTCTTGAAGGAGGCCTGAACCTGGGTCCCCCGTTTACTAGTCCACCGCTCGATAAATCATTTTCCCGGTAGTCACCGTCCCACCCTTCTTCAATATTTCGCTAACCACATCTTTTACCTATGGAAGGCTACTTTTGACGAAAGACTCTCCTGGAAAAATAACGTCAAGTACTCCGTTATACCCCACCCTCTCTGATATAAGTAGTTTCCGTCCTTTCATACCAACACCCCATCCTTATCTGGATATTACCACCTAAACGAAAGAAGGCTGCTTCTATAAAAGACCCCAATGCTGTAGAAAAATCAGTTATAAAAGAACACGCTCCTATGTATGTTCCTTAATTACACCCTCCCACACACCATCTCTCGGATTTTAGTTTATCGGGGATCAGTCTGTTTTATTCACATTACAAAATGAATACGTGCTATCGCAACTATTCGAATATATCATATATTCATTTAAATGTGTGATAACAAACGTTCGAATAAGCAATATTTCCTTTTAAAATAGGTGCTATCACATATTCCAATGCATGATGTCACATATTTGAAGATGTGATATCAATCTTACAGTTCTGAATTTGGTGATATTACGCATTCGAATACGTACTATCACATGATAGTAGTATGCAGTAAAAACGGAAATTATCTTTGTTAAAATCAAAGATATGGTGGTATTGTTTTTGTTGTGTGTTTTTTTGTGTATATTTCGAAGTAAACAGTGGGCCCCAAATGCCTGACTTTCAATTACAACTTTTCTAGAGGAGATGCAATATCAAAGACAGTCAGATGATTTTCTAGACGAAAACTATTGTGTATAGTCCCAATGATCAGTACATGAAAAATGCTTATTAATAAATGCAGACAATTCTCAAGTTTTTGCGTCTGTGTGATCAAGATCGATTCAGGACGTTTCGGCACCAAACCATTTCGACACCTAGACGAATCGGCACCTAGACGTTTTCGTCATCTATTATAATTTTTACCCTAGACGTTTCGGCACTCATTTATATTTGAGTATTATAATGAAGTAAAGAAGTAAAGAAATTAAATAGTTTCTATAAGATCACATGTAATTCATTTAAAATGCAAAGCTGATTGCCTTAACGGCGACTCCGAAGCGGGTTTGAGCCTGAATACAACTAAAGCATGAACATAAATAGGGCCCATATGCTAATAACTTGTAAAATTTAAGTAAATATGACTTTTATATTATATTGTAGCATGGTCACTGAAATTCTCTTTGTAATAGCTCAGGTGTAAATCGTTTAATGGAAAATATTTGAATATGTACCCTTTAACATGTATAATAATGTATACCTAAGACCAAATAAAAACTTATCTGTATTCACACAGTATCTTTTAATTCCCAATCATCTCCATATCGACGATTACAGGTATGTGACTTGAACAAAGCCTCCACAAACTAACCCATTATCAAAAAACGTCTACATATAGCGCATACGTAATACTTTTCTTGTTATTGATAATTTGACATTATTTCTGCATATTCTTGTTCTTTTGTTATATTTGTAAGTTTCTTTGATATGTTAACATTTTTAAAATGCAAATGTTCCTGTGTACGTAGCTACATGACTTCTATTATTATGATATAAAGACACACTTTTATTAATAATTATGTGTTCACATTCGTAGGTATATTTATTAAACATCAATATTTCATTGTTTACAAGACGAATTATGGTATCGTTGTAAGACAACATGACTCATTTTTTCAATACGAATGTGTTATAGTCCCCATTTACTTGCGGAGGGTTACGAGTTATCTGCGCTGTTTCTTGATGGGTAAGCCCATTGTGTCATTGCTACATCGCCTCCTTAGGAAATCCACATACATTGAACTCTCAAATAACATTAATAATCGATGATGAAGGAATCCCGTAATATACTTAATCGCCCTGCCTGAATATTAAGAGCAATGGTAAATCCATATTAAATAGGAATTCTTACAAAATTACCCATTGATAATGGACGAAATTCAGTTGATATCAAAACGAAACTGGCAAATCTTTTGGATCAAATATCTTGCGAAACTCAGGTTAATATAATTATGGAACTTTTTTTTTTTTTTTTTTTAATTATTTTTTTTAACAATCTCAAACATCGAGCGTTGCGACTGTAGGCCAAAGTATGCCAAAGTATGTATATGCATACAAAGGTAACTCCTGCAATAATAGCATGGTGTGTCTACGACCAACTGGTCTAGCTGGAGACAGTCCGATGCCTATCGTCGTTCCTTTTGTTTTATATCTTGCGTTATGGGTTTAGGGATATTCCTAGCTGTGTGTTATTGTTGTAAGTTTGTTTGCTTATGTTGACGTTTTAAAAAAATATACAAAATCGTGTGCAAAGAGCTATTTCACACAGTATCAAGTTACACACTTATCACTTAAACTATATATAAATGATCGTTTAGGAAATGTGTATCACAAAATTTCCATTGCACATTTTGTATTCATACTTATAAATACCAAAGTTCAATATTTAAACATCAAGTATGCTAAAACTGAGCTATTTTGTCAATATGCAGTATAGATATAGCCTTTAATATTTAGCCATTATATAAGACTATTTAAAGAAAAATATTATCTAGAAAATTTTCACATCGTACACATATAAAAATACTTTACACAAACACACTCAGTACATTTGAAAACGCAACACTTATATTTTGAATTTCTAGAGTGGAACTGAAGTTCTCGTGCAAAATGTGTTTTAACTGAAACTCGTGCGCAACTGTGTATCGCCATATGTTAACCTTTGGGACAAAGAGACTTGTGTACTAACATAAAATACAATCTTGATTTGGAAAAAAAACGGTAGACTAAAAATTATCGAAAATCAAAAATGTTGCGTTTTTAAATGTAAGGAGTATGTTCGAAGAAATGAATGTTACAAATAAGAAAGGAAAAAACTAAACAAATAACAACAACAAGTATTGTTTCTTCACAATCAAAATGGCAAGACTAGTAGCGAGGCATTATAATGGCAAAAACTGTATTGTTATTATAAAAGACATAATTATTTTAAAAGTAATACTTTATTACGGGAAAAATAACCAGGTTGTACGATTTTGTGAGATAATAATGGGAGGCTTACAACTAATGTTGTAAGATCGTGTTGCCCGACCCATGAGTCATTATGCTATTTATTTCGTATATATGTTTAATATACTAAAAAGAACGCAACTCAGGAATTCCCGCTGTATATTGTATGTATAATATTTTGCTATTAATCGAATAGTACATGGCTACGTTAGACCTTTCCTTTTGGAAAAAAGTCTAAAACAACACATAACATTTGGTATCCTTTAAAGTTTCATTCTTGATATAATACGCGTTTGAATCAAGAAGGTGGGCAAATTGAGGATGTAAAATTATGTATTGCGTAAAATTGTGTAATCTCTTTGCATTAAATACAGTACTGAAAGAGCTCACATTTTCGAAGAGGAACTTCAACATTTGTGAATTTCGTGTTACAAAATGTACTGTGTTTAAAAAGTCTATAAAGTTACTGTTTTTGTCCGTTCTCTTACTAGTTGCAACCTTTTAAAAAATAGAGATTATTTAACTGCTGGGATCGCTTACAGGGAAATCCTTCACGAGTGGTAGACGTGTGGTTCTTTTCACGAACGAGCGCACGCGAGTGAGTGAAAAAACAAAGCACGTTTACCATCAAGTGAAGGATTACCCAATAATCGATCCCAGCAGTTAAATAATCTATTTATTACATTTTAAATTACGTTTTTCAAACAAATATTCGCTTTATTGAACGTTATCGGCGGATGACGTCGACGTCAGCAACACATTGTTGACGTAACGCCTCGACATCGCAACGTTAGTTATTATTGTGTTATGAGTTAGCAACGTTAGTTATTATTGTGTTCTGAGTTGATTTCTCTGGAACATTACGTGAAAATACGTGTGCAGTGAATAAATTATATAGCAGAAATTCCCGAGATGCGTTTCTTCTTCCGTTAGTAGATGTCCTTGTTTGTAAATATTGGCCATGACATAATTTGAGGAAACAATAATATAAAAGATAGATTATGAATAACCAGATAGCCCGTTGATTACATGTAACGTGACTTTAATCACGTTACCATTAACGGTTTGTTCTCTTGTTGTTCTGGCTTCTGCCAAGTCATTGAATACTTACTAAGCGGCTTTCCAAGCTTTTGATTTTTATATTATATATACATGATCATTTATGTGTTTTACTTATAGTGCCTATTAATGCTGCCTTGTTTGCTTGGCAGGGATATCTTTATTTACACTGTCCCGTTTATTTGGATAACAATAGAGTAAGTGTGAGGTTTGGTGTTGAAACCCCCATCGGCTTTTCTTGCCACTGACCGTTCCAAAGCAGTAGCCCTATTGTCAACCGTTTTGTGTTTGTGATAACTCTTATTTGCTTTTTATTCATCTTTAAAGTTGTTCTTTGTTTCTCTGTGTGTTTGTGGTTGACTGACGTCCTTGAATGCTACTTTTTTCTGTTCGATTTTTATATCGAATTTTAGTACAAATTCCAAGTGTAATTCAGTAATGGAAATATCCAAATAAAGTGGAGAGCCTCCGTGGTCGAGGGGTAACGATGACGAGATGTAAACCTTCTCGCCTCTCACCGCTGTCGGTTTGACTCCCATTGGGAGTTCGGCTTGTAAGTGAGGACAATTCGATTCTTACGGACTGCGGGAGGTGTACAGAAATGGTTCTACCGAGAAAGATCTATCACAAAAAAGAGAGAAATTTTACACGTTTTAAAATAACGTAAAACACCAGTCAAACAAACAAACAAACACGCACATAAAGTAGATACAGGCTCAGAGATAAACTACTCTCTTATCGGAGACGTAATTTTCAAAACATCCTAGTTTTCAAGGTTTTGAATTGTGTTATCACAAACATTAACGAACGAAACTTGAACAATGTATTATATTGTGCCATATTAATAGTTGATGGCCGGGACTTGACCAAGAAGAAACCCCGAAGAAATTTCCGTATTCATAAAGCAATCTCTTTAGTAAAATGTTTTCCTTTTTTCTATCGATTAAAGGACATTTCCTATAGTTTCTTCATATTTTTTCCTATGAAAACGACTTTCGTTGGTACATAACTAGGACGTTCCTTCCTCAGCATATTTATAGTTTACACATAATAGGTCACCAGCTTGGTTTGTGAGATATGTTAAGATGACCCATATTCCATTTTGGGCAAATTCCCTATAATTTCAATATAACCTAATTTAGGCAAAAAACAAGACATTTAGCAACAAAAATCAAACCGAATTACATCACTGTTATTCTAGCTCAATATATATGATCCTATTCTATCTGGTGTGTGATCTTATTCTATCTGATATGTGATCCTATTCTATCTGATATGAAGAAAAATGTATGAACATATATGATATATGCGGAAATAAAGGAGATTATTATCTTTGCTTTAATATTGCTTTGCCATTTTGACAGATCTTGGTGAAAGGAGAGACATTTCGAGGGAAAAAAGTATTTCCTATCAACAACTTTTTGCAAAACACTTCTGTAATGTTAGACAATATCGTGTAATTCAAGATAATGAAATGAAACAAAACATGTTTCTGGAAAAAACGCAGTTATGTCCCTAAAATGTCTAAAATGTATGGGTTTTGGAGCAAAAAGACAGTTTGTTTGTTTGTTTGTATAGCGTTTTACGTCATTTTCAACACATGCAAGTTATATATGACGGTCGCATTTTTGTGGTGGAGGCAGGACACCCACTTTTTCTGAGTAGAACCAGTACTGTACACCTCCCACCATCCGTAAGAATCGACACTTCCTCACAAGTCGAGCTCCCAGTCGGATTCGAAAAAGACAGATCATTTTCTTCATTTGTTAAGTTCTGCATGCCCCTTTTTATTTAAATGGTCTCCCCATGTGTAAAAGTAGTATACAGTCATCAAGTCAGTAGTATCCTTAACCTTCATGCAGACAGTTCGGCTCTGTAACAACATATATAGTTCATTCCGTATATTGCTCACCAGTAAGCTTTATATGTAGGCATATAGCTCACATTTTCTACGTATATAGCTCACACCAATGTAAGCTTTATAAGGTGAAAAGGCATGGTCATTCCGTATATAGCTTATCACCATCTAAATGCAAAATTAGTTAAAACTGGAGCGCACAATAACAGAAAATAATTGCATAAATTAAATGACAATATTATTAATCATTAATTAATCTCTTCACGCACTGCACGCTCTTCACGCACTGCATTCTCTTCACGCACAGCACGCCTCTCACACAATGCATGCTCTTCAAGCACTGCACGCTCTTTACGCACTGCATGCTCTTCGCGCAATGCATGCTCTTCACGCACTTCACGCTCTTCACGCACTGCATGCTCTTCACGCAATGCACGCTCTTCACGCAATGCACTCTCTTCACGCTATGCACGCTCTTCACGCAATGCACGCTCTTCACGCAATGCACTCTCTTCACGCAATGCATGCTATTCACGCACTGCACGCTCTTCACGCAATGCACTCTCTTCACGCACTACACGCTCTTCACGCAATGCACGCTCTTTAATGCACGCTCTTCACGCACGGCTCGCTCTTCAGGCACTCCGCGCAAAACAATCTGTGCCGAGCAAAGAAAAAAACAGTTGCTCACTCAGGAAGGGGTAGTTATTCATCATCAAAAGCAATAACACCAACCAGGGGCGTAGCGTGGCCAAAATTGAAGTTACTCACGATACCTAAACGCCTACTTTGCGGACGCCTATTAGGACTTGCGCCCGTCCCCATAAACCTATAATAATGCTGCAACTAAGTTGCGGGGGGTTTGGGTTAATGGTAGTCTTAAATGGTGCATTCTGGTGTAATTCCAGGCATATTTTGTAATAATATGTCATGACACTTTGACCATTATAGAAAATGAAGAGTAGACCTGAACCCTCCTAAAGCTTACGATTTTATTGCATTTTTCGAGTTTTAAATCTTTCAAGTTTTCAGACATTGATTGTAAAGTTTACTCACGTGAGTAAATGAGTATGGCACGCTACGCGCCTACCAACCGCTTAATATTACAAAAATACAACATATTGCAACAAGTCTTAATCTTTAATATACTTTTATATATTTCCTGGAAAGATGAGGATCTTGTCGTTACAAGTCATGTATCTTAAACTATACTTTAATCATATATTTAGACTTTCATGTATCATAATCATACAAATACGAAATATGAGTATAATTGGAACAGGACTTAAAACATTTTCAGTTTTTAAAAGAGTAAGCTTTATTCGGAATCAAGGCACAGGCCCTCCGTATATAGCATATCGTGAGCTTTATGCGGAGACGAGCTCCGTATATAGCTCACCTTGAGCTTTATTCGGAGACATTGCTCTGGTGAGCTATAT